>WNWK01043852.1:5000-15331 GCA_009830355.1 Cherax destructor | reverse complement strand
GTCTGGCTTCATTCGTCCAGCCCTTCCTGCTTCCCCCTCCACTTGTAACTCTACTGTGTATTCGAAGGTTAAAACCACATGATCACTGGCCCCAATGGGTCCTTCACATGTGATGTCCTCAATATCTGCACTACTCAAGGTGAATATTAGGTCCAGTCTCGCTGATTCATCTTCTCCTCTCTCTCTGGTAGTGTCCGTTACGTGTTGGTACATAAAGTTTTCCAATACCACCTCCACGTTTCTTGGCCCCCATGTGGCCCCAATCGATTTCCTTGTGGTTGAAGTCACCCATGATCAGTAGCTTCACCCTGCTCGCATGAGCCATTGTGTCAACCATCACTCTATTACTCTCATTATACTCTTGCCTTGGCCTCCTGCTGTTCTGTGGTGGGTTATACATCACTGCAATTACCACTTTGGGACCTCCAGACTGAAGTGTTCCTACTATGTAATCTCTTGCTTCTCCTCTGTCTCCTATCTCCAGCTCATCAAAATCCCACTGGTTTTTGATCAGCAGTGCCACTCCTCCACCCCTTCTGTTCCCTCTGTCTTTCCTCAGGATCTGATATCTCGTTGGAAAGATGGCATCTGTTATCATACCCGTGAGCTTGGTTTCTCTGAGAGCTATGATGTCTGGTGATGCCTCTTTGACTCTTTCATGCCACTCCTCCCACTTATTTGTTATTCTGTCAGTGTTGGTATACCATACCTTCAGTTTCCTCTCCAACACTGTATTTGGGGGGTCTGTGGGAGTGGGGGACCTGGCAGTATACTGCAGGATTGTATAGCGGAGTGTTGGGTGGGGGATTGTGGTTTGTGTTCGATAGCGTGAGTGGTTCTGAGGTTCTGGGGGTGGTTCTGTGTGTGCTTGCTCTTGTTGCTCTGCCCTGATCTGGTTGTCCTCTGCTGATTCTGTCCTTGTCTCTCCTCCTAGCTTTTTTCGCTTTTGTGTCCTCTCCCTCAGCTGCTGTCGTTCTGTTTTGATCTGTCTCGGTCTAGGAACACCCTCTTGTATTCTGCCACTTCCTTCAACCGTGGTTTCTCTTGGAGGATCCTGTTTCGCACAATTTCTGTCCTGAGAATCAGCTTGATTGGTCGTTTTCTCCCCTTCACGTACCCCCCTATTCTCTGAAAATTTACAATCTCGGACATGTCCTCTTCACCTATTTCTTTGATGATCTTCTCAATCTCCTTTCTTTTTGCCTGTGTGGGTGTGTGTGGTGGTAGTGTGTGTGTGGGTGTGGGTGGTAGTGTGGGTGTGTATAGTGATGTGAGTGTGTATGGTTGTGTGGGTTTGTATGGTTGTGTGGGTGTAATAGTGGTGTTTTGGTGTGGGTGGGTGTGGTGGTATTGTGATGGTGTACTGGAATGGGTGCGTGTTTACTGCCAGGTGAGCCCAGGGTATGGAACACGGGCCCTCCAGTTATGATCCTCGAGTCACCGTTGTCCTAGTTGAGCTGTGTGTTGTTGTGACTGTCTCCCTTCTCTGTCTCTCTCTCTTTCTCTCTCTCTCTCTCTTTCTCTCTCTGGAGGGACGAGGGTGAGGGGAAGTAGGTGAGGTTGTGAGGTAGAGTGAACATTAGGGAGTTAAAAGCGTAAATAACTAGGAACTGGTGAGGAGGGAAAACGAATAAGGCATTTCACGAGTGAGGGGAGAGAGAGAGAGAGAGAGAGAGAGAGAGAGAGAGAGAGAGAGAGAGAGAGAGAGAGAGAGAGAGAGAGAGAGAGAGAGAGAGAGAGAGAAAAAAAAAAAGCTAGCATCAGGTAGAGTGAGCTCCAAAACCTGGTGGTCCCTGGTCAAGGACAGACAAGGTTATCTGCTTGATGAACTTATTCCACCTCTAAATCGACAGGATGGGACCACCTCTACTAGTAAAGAGAAAGCGGACCTCTTTGCCGACCACTTTGCTACCAAAATGCAGATTCCTGATCCAGCAAGGGACCCTCCTTGGCTAGCTGCAAGAACTGTGTCAGAACTGTCAGTGGTGACAATAAGGGCCCAGACAAGTTGAGCCCAAGATTGCTGAGTAGAAGTGCAGACCAGCTAGCAGCACCTCTAACTCGCATCTTTCAGCACTGCCTAGTACAGTGTAAATGACCTTCTTTGTGGAAAGAGGCAAATGTAGTCCCTGTTCACAAAAAGAAGAGCAGATCAGAAATCAGAAACTACAGACCAGTGTCACTCTGTCAATCACTGGCAAGATCCTTGAGACAATAATCTCAAGACAAATGACAGAGTTTTTGACTAAAGCCATATTGTGACCGTCAATATGACTTTAGGAAAGGTTACTCTGCTGCTGATCTGTTGTTAAACATCTCCACTAAATGGCACCAGTCACTGGATGAATCCAAAGTCAGCTGTGTGGTAGCACTGGACATTGCTGGTGCTTTCGACCGAGTGTGGCACCAGGCCCTCTTGGCAAAACTGCAAGCACTAAGAATTGCAGGCTCTACACTATGTCTTCTCAGCAGTTACCTTCATGGTAGATCTCTAAGGGTAGTTCTCAATGGAACAGAATCAGCAAGACATCCTAGTGGGGAAAGTGTTCCACAAGGGAGTGTGCTGGGACCATTGTTAAGGAATGTCTACTTCAATGACCATCTTCATCTCATCCCAGAATCCCATGCATATGCAGACGACTGTACTCTGGCATTTACTTATCCAAGAGAAGAAATGCCAGCTGCTCTCAGCTACATCAATCACCAGCTAAGAGCTATATCAGCCTGGGGAAACCGATGGCAGGTAACATTTGCACCTGAGAAAACACAAATGATGATGGTCTCTAGGCACCATGATGGTAATGCCGGAGCAGTAGTAAGTATGAATGGGAGTGTTGGTACCTGGGGAAGAAGTTGATATCGTTGAGGTGAAATTTGACTCCAAAATGACCATGAAGAATCACGTTGTAAATCTTGCAAACTCGACAGTAGGGGTTGCAAGATTCTGTATGAGGCACAAGTACACTCACACCTTGAGTATGCTCCACTTTCTTGGTTTGCCTGCCCCCATCTCATCTGCGACTGCTTGACAGAGTAAAGAAGAGCAAGACGCCTCATTTCTCGCCTGGACCCATCTTGGATAGATCTGTCATTTCAGCAGAGCCTTCAACACAGGAGGGATGTGGGTGGACTTACTGTTATGTACAAGGTCAACATTGTAAAAGTACCACACATGGCTCCACTTCGAGGACAGCGAGAAGCAAGCTTCTATACCACAAGACGGGCAGCAAGCAGTAACTTCACTCTGGCTGTACCCTTCTCCAGAACATCACTTCATGTGAGATCATTTATCCCCCGGATGACTCGAGTCTTGAACACATTCCTACAGCATTATGATGTCAACGAGATAAAGTCAGTTGATCAAATGAAAATGCTGGCCCACAGATGGCTCCAACTTCATCCTGTTCCCTACTTGTATGTTTCTTAACAATAAAAATGCTTTCAAATGAGCTGTCAAACCCTGTGTGAAAGAAAAGAGAGAGAGAGAGAGAGAGAGAGAGAGATGCTTAAAATGAGTTGATCTAGAGAGTATAGTGTTTCATGAAAGAACAGAGAATGAGAGCAGCTCCTGCATCAGTGACGCTCAGACAACTGAGGGTAAGAAGGACATTATGTTTTAAAGCTTCAACGTTCCTACGCAAGTTTTGTTTTGTTTTACAATTTACAATCCCATGGAAGATTGTAACAGCTGCGTCTGTGTAAATGGTATCGTAATTGGTCTTCCAGTGATCTACATAAACTGCTCAGCGATCTACCGGTAGATCGTGATCTACCGGTAGTCCCCCACCTCCCCCCTCTTGCAAGAGGTAACACAAGGTTACGACATACTGCATTACAGTGTATTGTGATATACACTGAGAGATATACACCTCTTTGTGTATATACACTGAGAGGTACGCTCCTCTCAGTGTATATACTATGAGATGTACGTTCCTCTCAGTGTATATACTATGAGATGTACGTTCCTCTCAGTGTATATACTATGAGATGTACGTTCCTCTCAGTGTATATAATATGAGAGGTACGCTCCTCTCAGTGTATATACTATGAGATGTACGTTCCTCTCAGTGTATATACTATGAGAGGTACGCTCCTCTCAGTGTATATACTATGAGATGTACGTTCCTCTCATTGTATACTCTGAGATGTACGTTCCTCTCAGTGTATATACTATGAGATGTACGTTCCTCTCAGTGTATATACTATGAGATGTACGCTCCTCTCAGTGTATATACTATGAGATGTACGCTTCTCTCAGTGTATATACTATGAGAGGTACGCTCCTCTCAATGTATATACTTGAGAGTACGTTCCTCTCATGTATATCTCTGAGATGTACGCTCCTCTCAGTGTATATACTATCAGAGTACGTCCTCTCAGTGTATATACTCTGAGAGGTACGTCTCTCAGTGTATATACTATGAGAGGTACGCTCCTCTCAGTGTATATACCTAGAGGTACGCTCCTCTCAATGTATATACTCTGAGAGTACGCTCCTCTCAGTGTATATACTCTGAGAGGTACGCTCCTCTCAGTGTATATACTCTGAGAGGTACGTCCTCTCAGTGTATAACTCTGAGAGTACGCTCTCTCAGTGTATATACTCTGAGAGGTACGTCCTCTCAGTGTATATACTATGAGAGGTACGCTCCTCTCAATGTATATACTCTGAGAGGTACGCTCCTCTCAATGTATATACTCTGAGAGGTACGCTCCTCTCAGTGTATATACTCTGAGAGGTACGCTCCTCTCAGTGTATATACTCTGAGAGGTACGCTCCTCTCAGTGTATATACTCTGAGATGTACGCTCCTCTCAGTGTATATACTATGAGAGGTACGCTCCTCTTAGTGTATATACTCTGAGAGATACGCTCCTCTCAGTGTATATACTTTGACAGGTACGCTCCTCTCAGTGTATATACTCTAGAGATTTCATGTCTCTGGTACCAGTGTATATACCTGAGATACGTCTCTCAGTGTATATACACCTAGAGATATACGTGTCCAGTGTATATACACTGGGGTGTTTGCAGTGCTGGGTAGAGGTTATTTGTCAGTGTTACATGGGGTGTTATTGTAGTGCTGTGGTAGCGGTGTTATTGCAGTGCTGGGGTGGGGTGTTATTGCAGTGCTGGGTTGGGGTGTTATTGCAGTGCTGGGGTGGGGGTGCTATTGTAGTGCTGTGGTAGCGGTGTTATACAGTGCTGGGGTAGGGGGTGTTATTGCAGTGCTGGGGTGGGGTGCTATTGTAGTGTGTGGTAGGGTGTTATACAGTGCTGGGGTAGGGGTGTTATTGCAGTGCTGGGGTGGGGGTGCTTTGTAGGTTGAAAGGGGTGTTATGCAGTGCTGGGTAGGGAGTGTTATTGCAGTGCTGGGCTGGGGTGTTATGTACAGTTCTGGGCTAGGGTGTTATTACAGTGCTGGGGTGGAGTGTTATTGCAGTGCTGGGTGGGGGTGCTATTGCAGTGCTGGGGTGGGGGTGTTATTGCAGTGCTGGGGTGGTGGTGTTATTGCAGTGCTGGGCTGGGGGTGTTATTCAGTGTTGGAAAAGTGGTGTTATTGCAGTGCTGGGTGGGGTGTTATTGCAGTGCTGGGCTGGGGTGTTATTACAGTCTGGGCTGGGGTGTTATTACAGTTCTGGGTGGGTGTTATTGCAGTGCTGGGGTGGAGGTGTATTGCAGTGCTGGGGTGGGGTGTATTGCAGTGCTGGGGTGGTGGTGTTATTGCAGTGCTGGGCTGGGGGTGTTATTGCAGTGCTGGGCTGGGGGTGTTATTACAGTGCTGGGCTGGGGGTGTTATTACAGTGCTGGGGTGGGGTGTTATTGCAGTGTTGGTGTGGGGGTGTTATTGCAGTCCTGGGGTGGTGGTGTTATTGCAGTGCTGGGGTAGAGGTGTTAATTTTTAAATTGATCAGTTCTTAACCTGAGGTTGAATGCGTCATTCCATTAACTTGGCAAATTTTAATGAATCACCGTAAGTTACATTAGGTCGCCTCACTAAACAGGATGATACCGTTGTAAAAACAGTAACATACTCGTCTTTAACTAATGTTTTTTTTTGCTTGTTGTTTTTTCAAATGAATTTACTGTTATTTTGATGTGGTCCCGTATTTCTGAAGACTGTTAAATCGAGGTCAAATCAGTCAAAAAGTTCATTAAATCGAGGTCTACTCAATAAAATCGAGGTCAGCTCAATCCCCAAAGTCCGTTAAATCGAGGTTCGTTTAATAAAAAAGTACGTTAAATAGAGGTCAGCTACATCAGGATTCCTATTACTACTACAATTACTACTACTACGACTACTACTACTACTACAATTACTATTACTACGACTACTACTACTACAATTAGTACTATTACTAAGACTACTAGTACTACAATTACTACTACAACTATTACAATTACTACTACTACTACAATTACTACTACTACTACTACAATACTACTACTACTACTACTACTACTACTACTACTACTACTACTACTACTACAATTACTACTACTACTACAATTACCACTACTACTACTACTACTACTACTACTACTACAATTACTACTACTACAACTACTACTACAATTACTACTACTACAACTACTACTACTACTACTACTACTACTACTACTACTACTACTACTACAATTACTACTACTACAACTACTACTACAATACTACTACTAACTACTACTACTACACTACTACTACAATTACTACTACTACAGCTACAGCTAATTTTGCCTATCTAATTTATTAACCTTCTTCAGTAAAGCTTTTGAGGCTGTTGATCACGATAAAGAATTCGATATTGTATATTTAGACTTTAGTAAGGCTTTTGATAGAGTACCGCACCAGAGACTGTTAAAGAAAGTGGCAGCTCATGGCATTGGGGGAAAAAGTGCTGTCATGGATCGAGTCATGGCTCACCAATAGGAAGCAGAGAGTGTGCATAAATGGGTTAAATCCGAATGGGGACTTGTAACAAGTGGTGTTCCACAGGATCAGTCTTAGGCCCATTGTTATTTATAATATATCAATGACCTTGATGAGGAATTACTAGTGATATGAGCAAATTCGCCGACGACACGAAGATAGGTAGGATAATTGATTCAAACATAGATGTCATAGAACTTCAGGAAGATTTAGACAAACTTAATTCGTGGTCAGAAAAGTGGCAGATGCAGTTCAATGTAGATAAATGCAAGGTTCTGAAGCTCGGGAGTGTCCATAACCCAAGCACTTATAAGTTAAATAACGTAGAACTTAGCCATACAGATTGCGAGAAGGACTTGGGGGTGATGGTAGCAGCAACCTTAAACCAAGACAGCAATGCCTAAGCGTACGTAATAAGGCAAATAGATTACTGGGATTTATATCAAGAAGTGTTAGCAACAGAAGTCAGAGGTTATATTACAGCTTTATACATCATTAGTAAGGCCTCACCTAGATTACGCAGCTCAGTTCTGGTCTCCATATTACAGAATGGACATAAATTCGTTAGAAAACATTCAGCGTAGAATGACTAAATTAATACATAGCATTAGAAATCTTCCTTACGAAGAAAGATTGAAAACCCTAAAATTACATTCACTTGTAAGACGTAGAATGAGGGAGACATGATCGAGGTATACAAGTGGAAAATGGAGTATTAACAAAGGGGATATAAATAAGGTCTTGAGGGTATCTCTCCAAGAAGAACCCAATAATGAATTCAAGTTAGATAAGTTTAGATTTAGAAAGGATATAGGAAAGTATTGGTTTGGAAATAGGGTAGTTGATGAGTGGAACAGTCTGCCTAGTAGGGTTATTGAAGCTAGGACCTTGGGTAGTTTCAAATTTAGGTTGGATAAATTCATGAGTGAGAGGGTTGGATTTGAGTGGGACTCGCGCATGAGTGGGTAGAATTGTCAAAGCTTATTTCTTGGGTAGCATTGAAGATTGGGTTGAGCAAATATTCTGTTAGTGGGACGGATTGTGGAGGACCTGCCTAGTATGGGCCAACTGGCCTGCTGCAGTGTTCCTCCTTTCTTATGTTCTTATGTACTACTACAATTACTACTATCTCTCCAAGAGAGAACCAGCAATAATGGATTCAAGTTAGATAAGTTCAGATTTAGAAAGGATATAGGAAAGTATTGGTTTGGAAATAGGGTAGTTGATGAGTGGAACAGTCTGCCTAGTAGGGTTATTGAAGCTAGGACCTTGGGTAGTCTGCCTAGTAGGGTTATTGAAGCTAGGACCTTGGGTAGTCTGCCTAGTAGGGTTATTGAAGCTAAGACCTTGGGTAGTCTGCCTAGTAGGGTTATTGAAGCTAGGACCTTGGGTAGTCTGCCTAGTAGGGTTATTGAAGCTAAGACCTTGGGTAGTCTGCCTAGTAGGGTTATTGAAGCTAGGACCTTGGGTAGTCTGCCTAGTAGGGTTATTGAAGCTAGGACCTTGGGTAGTCTGCCTAGTAGGGTTATTGAAGCTAGGACCTTGGGTAGTCTGCCTAGTAGGGTTATTGAAGCTAGGACCTTGGGTAGTTTCAAATTTAGGTTGGATAAATTCATGAGTGAGAGGGGTTGGATTTGAGTGGGAATTGCACATGAGTAAATAAAATTATCAAAGCTTATTTCTTGGGTAGCATTGAAAATTAGGTTGAACAAATATTCTGTTAGTGGGATGGAATGTGAAGGACCTGCCTAGTATGGGCCAACAGGCCTGCTGCAGTGTTCCTCCTTTCTTATGTTCTTACTACTACAACTACTACTACAGTTACTACTACTACTACAATTACTACTACTACTAATACAACTACAACAACTACTACAACTACAACAACTACTACAACTACTACAACTACAACAACTACTACTACACACACCTACTATCGGTGGTGGTGTCACTGCTTCTCACAGACTGAGTCAAGATATTTGGAAGTGAAATTCTCTTTGGCAGTTTTCTGGTTCCCGGTCGATAGTCACACTGTTGTATCTGGAGCTGTACCGGGAATGGCATTGTACCGGGAGTAACACTCTACCGGGAATATCATTGTAGCGAGTGACATTGTACCGGAAGTAACTTTGTATTGGGAGTGTCATTGTATCGGGAGTGACATTGTATCGGGAGTGACATTGTATCGGGAGTAATATTGTACCGGGAGTAAAATTGTACCGGGAGTAACACTCTACCGGGAATATCATTGTAGCGAGTGACATTGTACCGGAAGCAACTTTGTATCGGGAGTGACATTGTATCGGGAGTGACATTGTATCGGGAGTGACATTGTATCGGGAGTAATATTGTACCGGGAGTAACATTGTACCGGGAGTAACACTCTACCGGGAATATCATTGTAGCGAGTGACATTGTACCGGAAGTAACTTTGTATCGGGGAGGTGACATTGTATCGGGAGTGACATTGTATCGGGAGTGACATTGTATCGGGAGTAATATTGTACCGGGAGTAACATTGTACCGGGAGTAACACTCTACCGGGAATATCATTGTAGAGAGTGACATTGTACCGGAAGTAACTTTGTATCGGGAGTAATATTGTACCGGGAGTAACATTGTACCGGGAGTAACACTCTACCGGGAATATCATTGTAGCGAGTGACATTGTATCGGGAGTGACATTGTATCGGGAGTGACATTGTATCGGGAGTAATATTGTACCGGGAGTAACATTGTTCCGGGAATAACATTGTACCGGGATTGACAATGTACCGGGAGCAACATTGTACCAGGAGTAATTTTGTACCGGAGTAACACTGTACCGGGAGTAACACTGTACCGGGAGTAACACTGTACCGGGAGCAGCATTGTATCGGGAGTGACAGCGCACCGGGAGTAACATTGTACCGGGAGTAACACTGAACCGGAAGCAACCTTGTATCGGGAGTGGCAGTGTACCGGGAGGGATATTGTAATAAGAGTGATAGTGTACTGGGAAGACACCGTACTGGGAAGTACACCATACTGGGACGGTCACTGTACTGGGAAGCACACCGTACCGTGTAGTAACTAACGCAGTATGACGCTCCAAGAGCATTTGTGTTGTCACAAGACGTTCAGTGGGAGAGAGAATTGGCAGGAAAACCAGTAAAAGAAATGATGGAATATGTGACAACCAAATGCAAAGAGGCAGAGGAGAGGTTTGTCCCCAAGGGAAACAGAAGTAATGGGAAGACCAGAACGAGTCCTTGGTTCACCCAGAGGTGTAGGGAGGCAAAAACTAAGTGTAATAGAGAATGGAAAAAGTACAGAAGACAAAGGACACAGGAAAATAAAGAGATTAGTCGAAGAGCCAGAAACGAATATGCACAGGTAAGAAGGGAGGCTCAGCGACAATACG
>WNWK01043851.1:0-15331 GCA_009830355.1 Cherax destructor | reverse complement strand
CTGGTGGGCTCTGTTACACACGGTAGGCTCTGTTACCCCTGGGGCTCTGTTACACACTGGTAGGCTCTGTTCAAAGGAGCTCTTTTACACACTGGTGGCTTTTTACACACTGGTAGCTCTGTTACCCCTGGTGGCTCTTTTCCCGGTGCTCTTTAAATGGTGGTCTGTTCCCTGGTGGCTCTGTTAAACACTGGTGGCTCTTTAAACCTGGTGGCCTGTTACCACTGGTGCTCTTTACCCCTGGTGGCTCTGTTATCACTGGGGGGCTCTGTTCCCTGGGGGCTTTTTCCCTGGGGCTCTGTTAACACTGGAGCTCTTTACACACGGTGGTCTGTTACACACTGGTGCCTTTACCCCTGGTAGGCTTGTTACCCGGGTACCCCTGAAACACTGGTGGCTCTGTTAAACACGGTGGCTAGACCCCTGGGGGGCTCTTTACCACTGGTAGGCTCTTTAAACACGGTGGCTCTGTTACCCTGGTGGCTCTTTTTAACACTGGTAGCTTTTTTCCCCTGGGGCTCTTTAAACCCCCTGGTGGCCTGTTACACACTGGTGGCTCTGTTACCCCTGGTGGCTCTGTTCCCCTGGTAGGCTCTTTCACACTGGTGGCTCTTTACACACTGGTGGCTCTGTTACAGGGGTACTCTGTTAAAACGGGTGGCCTTTAACACGGGAGGCTCTGTTACCCCTGGAGGCTCTGTTACACACTGGACTCATTCCCAAAGCTCTGTTACCCCTGGTGGCTCTGTTACCCCTGGTGGTTTTTGTTACCCCTGGTGGCTCTGTTACCCCTGGTGGGCTCTGTTACACGGGGCTCTTTTACCCTGGGGTTACACACTGGAGGCCTGTTACCCCTGGTGGCTCTGTTCCACTGGTAGCTCTGTTACCCCTGGTAGGCTTTTCCACTGGTAGGCTCTGTTAAACACTGGTAGGCTCTGTTACCCCTGGTAGGCTCTGTTACACACTGGTAGGCTCTGTTACACACTGGTGGCTCTGTTACACACTGGAGGCTCTGTTACACACTGGTAGCCCCTGTTACACACTGGTAGGCTCTTTTAACACTGGTAGGCTCTGTTACACACTGGTAGGCTCTGTTACCACTGGTAGCTCTATTACACATTGGTAGCTCTGTTACAAACTGGTAGGCTCTGTTACCCTGGTAGGCCCCTGTTACCCTGGTAGGCTCTTTTTCACACTGGTAGGCTCTGTTACACACTGGTAGCTCTGTTACACTGGTAGCCTGACACACTGGTAGGCTCTGTTACACACTGGTAGGCTCTTTTTTCACACTGGTAGGCTCTGTTACACTGGTAGGCTCTGTTACACACTGGTAGGCCTGTTACACACTGGTAGTCTCTGTTACACACTGATTCAGAAAACAGTCCTGAACTTTTCCAGAAAGTCACTGTCTCCAGATTTCCAGTCAAAAGAAGTCCAGACAATTTGACTAAAGTTAAAACCCCCTATTACTACATTATCGTCTTAACAATTTCGTTTTAAAGAAGTCTCCTCAATCGTTTTCTAAGCCTGAAAGTCGGTATATTAAACCTAAAATTAGTTTGTCTAAACTTTTTGAAATTCTACCCAAACGATTCTATTACTAATTCGTCTATTTTTATACATGTCTTTTTGCAACAATTTCTCTTTTCTCACATTAATCATATCTCTCCCTTTTCCATTATTTTCTATCCACATGAAACAATATAAACCGTTGAATATGGCACTCAACAATCATGTCCAGACTCTTTAAATTATACCATGTTTCAGTTCCCTGTACACGCTACCAAAACGTCATTCATTAATTTATTTCTGGCACTTCGACTATTAGTATTAAATACATTAAGTGTTTTTTTCATCTGCCCCTTTTTTTCCTATTCACCTTTGCTTTTACACAATTTCTGTTATTATTATTACCCAGTGCTATCTATGGCTGTTATTCAGACTCATGATATAAAGGGCCTTAATCAATATTTCCACTCTCAATACTTTCCATTTCTAAGCCTATACCTCTAACTAATCTTAGTTTAAAGCCCTAACAACATCATCAACTGATTTAGTGAGAAAACCTACACCTGCCCTGGATACGTAAAACCCCATCCCTGGCATACATGTCATTTCTGCCGTAGAAGTGGTCCCAGTTGTCGTTAATAATTCTGCAATATTACAGTATTTATCCAGCCAACAGTTAATACCAATTCTCTGGACAGACATTCATCACTTATAACAAGGCTCCCCCCCTTCTTCCTAATTGTTCTATTGCTGTCCTATACCTATTAACTAAATCCTCACTTTCAAGCTTGCCTCATCATTGCCTCCGGCACTGAGGCAGATTATAGGATTGACCCCATTACCAATCATGATGTTGTCAAGCCGGACAATATCATCCATCCTACCCCAAAAACCAAATCCTCTGTCTCCTACTCCTATTCCTCAAGCAGAAGGGACTATCCATGTACCTAATCTGACTGTCCCCAACAAGGACAATGTTCTTACCTTCCGTGGTGTTCTTTGCGTAACATTCCGTGGTCGACTCATATTCGTCAGGTAGCACAGAGGGGAAAGGGTTCGAAGTTTCCACAGCAGTCTCCTGGTTCTTCGTCATTTCTACCTCTCCATCTGTCCTCTTGATCCTCAGTTTCGTTCCATGCCGCCTGGCCACTGTCCGTTTTTTTTCTTGAACTGAGGATTCACAACAGGAGGATTACGAAGCCTCTTGTGTTCCTCAGTCAATCGCCATATCTCGAGCTTAGCCACCCGGGCCCTCTTCAGCTGCTGGTAGAGTTGTCAATATAGGACATCTTGGTTCAGTCTCACAGAGAGCACACTAGACACGTACTAGACACGTTTCACAAAGTCCACGTCACCACTGAGCGAAGTCCACGTCACAACTAACCAATGGTCATTTTTTAAATAATATTTTAAGTTTTGCACAAAATTAAAATTTTTTAGTATATTGGTTTTCAAACTTATTTTAGTTTTGACAGCGTGAGTTAATAATGGAAAAAATTTCAAAATTATTATGGCTGAGTCAAGGCCTTTATCATTAAAATTAAGCATTGATTAAAATGATTTTTTTAAAACCCTTTCCCTAACAGAAGGGGCAAAAAGTTAACTTTAACTCATATGAGGAATGGTTAAAGATTTATTACTTTGATGAATGTGCTGTAAAAGGAACAGTGCTGGAGTGGGGGGGGGGGGGGAGAGAGAGAGAGAGAGAGAGAGAAAGAGAGAGAGAGAGAGAGAGAGAGAGGAAAAGAGAAAAATAAGTCTTTTAATGTTGGTAGAATTACCGACAATATGTTAGATAAGAGGACACAAGTGCAACTAATGTGAATTTATTGTAACAACGTTTCCTTCCCGGAGCTTTGTCAAACGAAATGTTACCTGGAATATGCCTAGAGAGAGGACCGGGGCCAACGCCCCCCGGCCCGTCTGTGACCAGGCCCCCCTGGTGGATCAGGGCCTGATCAACCAGGCTGTTACTGGTGGCTACGCAAACCGACGTACGAACCACAGCCTGGCTGGTCGGTACTGACTTTGGTGATTGTCCAGTGCCTGCTTGAAGACAGCCGGGGTCTATTGGTAATCACCGTATGATGCTGGGAGACAGTTGAACAGTCTTGGGCCCTAACACTTTTGTGTATTGTCTTATCGTGCTGGTGGGCCCCTGCATTTCATTGGGGGATGTTGCATCGTCTGCCGAGTCTTTTGCTTTTTTAGGGGGTGATTTTCGTTACAAGTTTGGTACTAATCCCCTAGATTTTCAAGTGTATATGATCATGTATCTCTCTCTCGCATTCTAGGGTTTCAGGTTTAGGGAAATTTAGCGTTCCTAGTAATTGGGGTTTTATAGTAGTTTTGCATGCCGTGAAGGTTCTCTGTACATTTTCTAGGTCAGCAATTTCACCTGCCTTGAAAGGTGCCATTAGTGTGCAGCAATATTCCAGCCTAGATAGAACAAGTTGAACTGAAGAGTGTCATCATAAGAACATAAGAACATAAGAATGGAGGAACACTGCAGAAGGCCTACTGGCCCATACAAGGCAAGTCCTTATCAAAACCACCACTACCTAAGAGTTTATTCCCGTCTCCGACACAAATCAAACCCAGCCCCTCCCACTCTATATTTGTCAATCTCTTTTTAAAGCCACCCAAGGTCCTAGCCTCTATCCCCTACTCGGAAGATTGTTCCACGCATCTACAACTCTGTTCGAAAACCAGTACTTGCCTATGTCCTTTCTAAATCTAAATTTATCCAATTTAAATCCGTTATTTCTGGTTCTTACTTGGTTCGATATCCTCAGTATTTTATTAATATCTCCTTTGTTTATGCCTATCATCCACTTGTACACCTCGATGATATCTCCCTCATTCTACGTCTCTCCAGAGGTGGAGATTCAACGCTCTAAGTCTATCTTCATACGGGAGATTTCTTATACTGTAAATCATTTTAGTCATTCTTCTTTGTATGTTCTCCAATGAATCTATATCCATCCTGTAGTAAGGAGACCAAAACTGAGCTGCATAATCCAAATGAGGTCTCACTAGTGATGTATAGAGCTGTAAAATAACTTTTGGACTTCTGTTGCTTATACTTCTTGAAATAAATCCTAGTAATCTGTTAGCCTTATTGCCACACTTAGGCACTGTTGTCTTGGCTTTAGATTTCTGCTTACCATGACTCCCAAGTCTTTTTCACATTCTGTATGATCAAGCTCAACTTCACCTAGTTTATAAATTCGAGGGATATTTTCATTACCAACGACAAGCACCTTACACTTGTCCACATTGAACTTCATCTGCCACTTTTCAGACCAAGACATTAATTTATCCAAATCCTCCTGGAGTTCACTGTTATCCTCCTCAGAATGAATTATACGGCCTATTTTTGTATCATCAGCAAATTTACTCATGTCACTTGCAATTCCTTCATCAAGGTCATTAATGTAAATTATGAACAACAATGGGCCAAAACTGATCCTTGTGGAACGCCACTAGTGACAAATCCCCATTCAGATTTGACCCCATTAATGGAAACTCTCTGCTTTCTATTGGTAAGTCATGCCTCTATCCATGCTAGAACTTTACCTCCTATACCATGAGCTGCCACCTTTCTTAAGAGTCTCTTGTGAGGTACTCTATCGAAGGCCTTACTGAAATCCAAGTAAACTATATCATATTCTTTATCACTGTCTACTGCCTCAAATGTTTTATTGAAAAACGTCAGTAAATTTGTCAGGCAGGAACGACCTCTCGTAAACCCATGCTGAGATTCATTAATCAAATTATGTTCTTCAAGGTGACTTCTGATAATATCAGCTATAATTGATTCTAATAATTTGCCTACTATAGACGTGAGGCTTATTGGACGGTAATTTGATGGAATGGACTTATCCCCTGATTTGAATATAGGAACTACATTAGCTATCTTCCACATCTCTGGCACAACACCAGTTAGGATGGACGTATTAAACACATTCGTTAATGGCTGACTAAGTTCCATTTTGCATTCTTTAAGTACCCTGGAAAACAACTCGTCGGGTCCCGGGACTTATTTTGCTTCAGTTTATCTATCTGTTTGATAACCATGTCCCTCGTGACAGTAATATTAGTTAATTTGAATTCTTCAGGAACTGAATAATTGTTAATTTCTGGAATCTCATTTACGTCTTCTTGTGTAAAGACTGACAAAAAATAGTCATTAAATAGAGAACACATTTCCAGTTCGTTATCCGTCAGCTGTCCATTCCCAATTTTCAGAGGTCCTACCTTTTCCCTCACCTTCGTCCTGTACATTGAAAGAACCCTTTTGGATTAGTCTTTGATTCATTAGCAACCTTAATCTCATAGTCACGTTTAGCCTTTCTAATCCCCTTTTACTTCTCTTTTCAACTGAACATATTGGTCAATAAGGTTAACATCTCCTCTTTTGATGCGCCTATAAATTCCTCTTTTCTCCCTAATAAATGTTTTAGCCTCCTGTTAATCCATTTGGGATCGTTATTATTTGACCTAAATTCTCTCTGGGGAATAAACATACTCTGTGCGTTGTACTTATTAAGAAACAAATCATAAACGCAGATCCCATCGTAATCGTTAGCTAGATTACCCCAGTCGAGATTAGACAGGTGTTCCCTAAGTACAATATAATCGGCAGAACGAAAATCAGGAACTTTTACCGTATTATCCCTATTCTCGTACTCCCATGTAATATTAAAAGTAATGGATTTGTGATCACTAGCTCCAAGCTCTTCAGTGATCTCCAGATTATTTACAAGAGTTTCTTTATTTGACAAGACTAGGTCGAGCAAATTATTACCTCTGGTAGGCTCCGTCACACTGCTTCAGAAAACAGTCCTGAACTACTTCCATAAAGTCACTGGACTCCAGATTACCGGTCAAAGAAGTCCAGTCAATTTGACTAAAGTTAAAATCCCCTACTAACACTACGTTATTGTGCCTAGAAGCCCTAACAATTTCGTCCCAAAGAAGTCTCCCTCTATCGTGATCCAAGCCTGGAGGTCGGTATATTACACCTAGAATCAGTTTTTCTTGACCTTCTAGAAACTCTACCCAAACAGATTCTGTTAATGATCCATCTATTTTTATGCCTGTTTTTATGCAGCAATTTATATTTTCTCGTACATACAATGCAACTCCACCCCCTTTCCCATTATATCTATCTACATGGAACAACTTAAACCCCTGAATATGACACTCAGCAATCATATCCCGACTCTTGGTATTATACCATGTTTCAGTTATTGCAATGACATCAAAGTTCCCAGCACATGCTACCAAACGTAATTCGTTAATTTTATTTCTGGCGCTTCGACAGTTAGTATAAAATACATTGATATGTATCTTCTTGTGAACCTTTTTCAGCTTTTGTTTTACACAATTTCTGTTACTATCATTACCCTGTGTCACTCGATTACTGTTATTGTTATGATTTATGATATCAAAGCCTGAATCAATATTTTGGCCCTCATTATTTACCATTATCATGGGTTTAGCATCCCTGTCATTTTTCTAGCAGATGTGATTGATACAATGTTATGGTATTTGAAGGTGAGATCTTCCGACATGATCACTCCCAGGTCTTTTACATTAGTTTTTCTCTCTTTTGTGTGGTTGGAATTTGTTTTAATTTCCTCATGTTTTCCATATCGGAGTAATTGAAATTTCTCTTCATTGAATTTCATATTGTTTTCTGCAGCCCATTTAAAGATTTGGTTGATGTCTGCCTGGAGTCTTGCAGTGTCTTCAACGGTGGACACTGTCATGCAAATTCGGGTGTCATCTGCAAAACAAGACATGGCGCTGTGGTTTATATAAGAACATAAGAATGGAGGAACACTGCAGAAGGCCTACTGGCCCATACAAGGCAGGTCCTTATCAAAACCACCACTACCTAAGAATTTACTCCTGTACTCACGACACTAATCAAACCCAGCCCCTCCCACTCATATATTTGTCCAATCTCTTTTTAAAGCCACCCAAGGTCCTAGCCTCTATCACCCTACTCGGAAGATTGTTCCACGCATCTACAACTCTGTTCGAAAACCAGTACTTGCCTATGTCCTTTCTAAATCTAAATTTATCCAATTTAAATCCGTTATTTCTGGTTCTTACTTGGTTCGATATCCTCAGTATTTTATTAATATCTCCTTTGTTTATGCCCATCATCCACTTGTACACCTCGATGATATCTCCCTCATTCTACGTCTCTCCAGAGAGTGGAGATTCAATGCTCTAAGTCTATCTTCATACGGGAGATTTCTTATACTGTAAATCATTTTAGTCATTCTTCTTTGTATGTTCTCCAATGAATCTATATCCATCCTGTAGTAAGGAGACCAAAACTGAGCTGCATAATCCAAATGAGGTCTCACTAGTGATGTATAGAGCTGTAAAATAACTTTTGGACTTCTGTTGCTTATACTTCTTGAAATAAATCCTAGTAATCTGTTAGCCTTATTGCGCACACTTAGGCACTGTTGTCTTGGCTTTAGATTTCTGCTTACCATGACTCCCAAGTCTTTTCACATTCTGTATGATCAAGCTCAACTTCACCTAGTTTATAAATTCGAGGGATATTTTCATTACCAACGACTAGCACCTTACACTTATCCACATTGAACTTCATCTGCCACTTTTCAGACCAAGACATTAATTTATCCAAATCCTCCTGGAGTTCATTGGTATCCTCCTCAGAATGAATTATACGGCCTATTTTTGTATCATCAGCAAATTTACTCATGTCACTTGCAATTCCTTCATCAAGGTCATTTATGTAAATTATGAACAACAATGGGCCCAAAACTGATCCTTGTGGAACGCCACTGGTGACAAATCCCCATTCAGATTTGACCCCATTAATGGAAACTCTCTGCTTTCTATTGGTAAGCCATGCCTCTATCCATGCTAGAACTTTACCTCCTATACCATGAGCTGCCACCTTTCTTAAGAGTCTCTTATGAGGTACTCTATCGAAGGCCTTACTGAAATCCAAGTAAATTATATCATATTCTTTATCACTGTCTACTGCCTCAAATGTTTTATTGAAAAACGTCAGTAAATTTGTCAGGCAGGAACGACCTCTCGTAAACCCATGCTGAGATTCATTAATCAAATTATGTTCTTCAAGGTGACTTCTGATAATATCAGCTATAATTGATTCTAATAATTTGCCTACTATAGACGTGAGGCTTATTGGACGGTAATTTGATGGACTAGACTTATCATCAGATATGAGGATGAGGAACAGGATGGGAGCGAGTACTGTGCCTTGTGGAACAGAGCTTTTCACCGTAGCCGCCTCAGACTTTACTCTGTTTACTATTACTCTTTGTGTTCTATTTGTTAGGAAATTATAGATCCACATACCAATTTTTCCTGGTATTCCTTTATCACTTATTTTGTGTGCTATTACACCATGGTCACACTTGTCAAAGGCTTTTGCAAAGTCTGTGTATATTACATCTGCATTTTGTTTGTCTTCTAAAGCATCCAGGACCTTGTCATAGTGGTCCAGTAGCTGGGATAGACAGGAGCGACCTGCTCTAAACCCATGCTGTCCTGGGTTGTGTAACTGATAAGTTTAGATTTAGAAAGGATATAGGAAAGTATTGGTTTGGAAATAGGGTAGTTGATGAGTGGAACAGTCTGCCTAGTAGGGTTATTGAAGCTAGGACCTTGGGTAGTTTCAAATTTAGGTTGGATAAATTCATGAGTGAGAGGGGTTGGGTTTGAGTGGGACTCGCGAATGAGTGGGTAGAATTGTCAAAGCTTATTTCTTGGGTAGCATTGAAAATTGGGTTGAGCAAATATTCTGTTAGTGGGACGGATTGTGAAGGACCTGCCTAGTATGGGCCAACAGGCCTGCTGTAGTGTTCCTCCTTTCTTATGTTCTTATGTTCTTAACTGATGGGTATCTAGATGGGTGGTGATCTTGCTTCTTAGAACCCTTTCAAAGATTTTTATGATATGGGACGTTAGCGCTGTCGGTCTGTATTTCTTTGCTTTACTGCCCCCTTTGTGGAGTGGGGCTATGTCTGTTGTTTTTAGCATCTGTGGGACGACCCCTGTCCATGCTCCGTCTCCATAGGATGTTAAGGGCACGTGATAGGGGCTTCTTGCAGTTCTAAGAAACATAAGAAACATAAGAAAGGAGGAGCACTGCAGCAGGCCTGTTTACCCATACTAGGCAGGTCCTTCACAATCCGTCCCACTAACAGAATATTTGCTCAACCAAATTTTCAATGCTACCCAAGAAATAAGCTTTGACAATTCTACCCACTCATGCGGAGTCCCACTCAAATCCAACCTCTCACTCATGAATTTATCCAACCTAAATTTGAAACTACCCAAGGTCCTAGCTTCAATAACCCTACTAGGCAGACTGTTCCACTCATCAACTACCCTATTTCCAAACCAATACTTTCCTATATCCTTTCTAAATCTAAACTTATCTAACTTGAATCCATTATTGCGGGTTCTCTCTTGGAGAGATATCCTCAAGACCTTATTTATATCCCCTTTGTTAATACCCATTTTCCACTTGTATACCTCGATCATGTCTCCCCTCATTCTACGTCTTACAAGTGAATGTAATTTTAGGGTCTTCAATCTTTCTTCGTAAGGAAGATTTCTAATGCTATGCATTAACTCAGTCATTCTACGCTGAACGCTTTCCAACGAACCCACGTCCATTCTGTAATATGGAGACCAAAACTGAGCTGCGTAATCTAGATGAGGCCTTACTAATGATGTATAAAGCTGTAATATAACCTCCGGACTTCCGTTGCTAACACTTCTTGATATAAATCCCAGCAATCCATTCGCCTTATCACGTACGCCCAGGCATTGCTGTCTTGGTTTAAGGTTGCTGCTCACCACCACCCCCAAGTCCTTCTCGCAGTCTGTATGGCTAAGTTCTACGTTATTTAACTTATAAGTGCTTGGGTTATGGACACTCCCGAGCTTCAGAACCCTGCACTTATCTACACTGAACCGCATCTGCCACTTTTCCGACCAGGAACCGAGTTTGTCCAAATCCTCCTGAAGTTCCGTGACATCCACGTCTGAATCGACCATCCCGAGTTCTTGATGAACAAGGAGTTCCATGAGTCTGGGCCTGGGGCAGAGTGCATGGGAATGACATTTTCGCCTTTTCGAAGTCATTTGGCGTGAGGATAGTGTCTGATAGCTTTGGGTCTACCAAATTCTGTCGCACTCTCATAAAAAATTCATTTAGGTCTTCGACTCTCAGTCTGGTTAGCGGCTCGCTAAAAACTGAGTCATATTGGGACTTGAGTAGCTCACTCATATCCTTGCTGTCATTTGTATAAGACCCATCTCGTTTAAGTAGGAGCCCAATACTGGATGTTGTTCTCGACTTTTATTTGTCATAAGAAAAGAAATACTTTGGGTTTCTTTTGATTTCATTTATGGCTTTTAGTTCTTCCCGCATTTCTTGATTCCTGTAAGATTCCTTTAGTTTTAGTTCGATGTTTGCTATTTCTCTGACCAGTGTCTCCCTAAGTATTGCATATATATTGGCTTAATTTAGCCGCTCTGTTATTCTTTGTCTTCGCCTTTATAAGGAGCGCCTTTCTCTTCCTAGTTTACATCTTTTCCTTCTTTTTCTTAAAGGAATATGCCTTGAGCATACCTCCAGTGCCACAGAGTTAAACTGTTCTAGACATAGGTTGGGATCTGTGGTGCTTAGGCAATCTTCCCAGTTTATATCATTTAGGACTTGGTTTACTTGGTCCCACTTTATGCTTTTGTGATTAACGTTGAATTTGGAGAAGGCTCCATCGCGACTGATCACATTTTGTCGGTCTGGGGCCCCGCACATACATGTCTGGACCTCTATTATGTTGTGATCTGAGTATATTGTTTTTGATATGGTGACATTTCGTATCAGATCATCATTGTTGGTGAAGATGAGGTCCAGCATATTCTCCAATCTCGTAGGTTCTATTATTTGTTGGTTTAAGGTGAATTTGATGCAGAGATTTAAAAGCTCGTGTGTGTGCGAGTTTTCATTTGAGCTGCCTTCTGGTATTATCTCTGCTACAACATTATTTTCTATGTTCCTCCATTTTAGGTGCCTTAGGTTGAAATCCCCCAGGAGCAAGATGCTGAGGGCAGGAGCTGGAAGATTTTCCAGACAGTGGTCAATTTTCAGAAGCTGTTCCTGGAATTGTTGGGACGTTGCATCCGGAGGCTTGTATGCAACCACAATGACCAGGTTCTCGATCTTTACTGCTAAAACTTCAACTTCATCATTTGAGGCATTTAGTAGTTCCGAACATATAGGTGACTCTGTGATATACAGGCCTAACCCCCTTCCCTTCCTTTGCCTGTTCACTCTGTCACATCTGTATAGGTTGTAACCAGGGATCCATATTTTGTTGTCCAAGTGATCCTTTATGTGGGTCTCTGTGAAAACCCGCGAACATTGAGTTTGACTCTGTAAGCAGTCCACAATAAAATGTCACATTAGTTGCATTTTTACATAACACAGAATATAAGAATATTAAAAATGAGGAACATGGCAGCAGGCCTACTAGCCTATTCTAGGTACGTCCTTCTCAAACCAACACAGACTAACAATAATATTGCCCAAACTCCTTTTCAGTGCTACCCAAGCAATAAGCTTTGATAACAATAGTAACTCAAGTGCAAGTCCTACTTAAATCCATCCCCTCTCACTCATGTATTTATATAACCTAAATTTGAAGCTACATAATGTTTTTGCTTCAAACTGTTTACTCATCAACTACTCTATTTCCAAACAAATACTTTAATATACCTTTTCTAAATCTAAACTTATCCTGTACTTAGCTCCGTGGTGACCTGTACTTTGCTCTGTGAAGAAGTGTCTTGTGTGCTCTCTGTGAATCTGAACAAGATGTCCTCTCTTCAGCTACTCTACCAGCAGCTAAAGGAAGAACTGAGGGTAGCTAAGCTTGAGATACAGCGACTGACTGAGGAAAACAAGAGGATTCGTAGTAATCCTCCTGTTGAGAATCCTCAAGCCAAGAAAGGAACCTGGACAGTGGCTGGGATGCATGGGACAAAGTTAAGGATCAAGAGGACGGATGGAGAGGTAGAATCAACGAAAATCCAGGAAACTGTTGTGGAAACATCGAACCGATTCTATGTGCTACCCGATGAATGTGAGTCGACTACTGGGAACATAATGACGAACGACACCAAGGAAGGTAAGAACATTGTTCTTGTTGGGGATAGTCAGAATAGGTACATAGATACAGCCTTCTGCTTGAAAGATAGAAGTAGGAGACAGAGGGTTTGCTTTCCTGGGGCTGGGATGGAGGATATTGTTAGCTGTCTGGACTACATCATGAGAGGTAATGGGAGCAACCCTATTATCTGTCTCAGTGCTGGAGGCAATGATGTTGGCAGATGTAGGAGTGAGGACCTGACTAGCAGGTATAGGTCAGCAATAGACATAATTAGGAAGAAGGGTGGGAACCCTGTCATATGTGGTATTTTGCCAAGGAGAGGAGTTGGAAATGAATGGTTGTCCAGGGCAATTGGTGTCAATTGTTGGCTGGACAAATACTGTAAGGAAAATGCAGTAACAATCATTGACAACTGGGACCTCTTCTATGGCAGAAATGACATGTATGCCAGGGATGGGGCTCACTTATCTAGGTCTGGGTTGGGGGCACTGGCAACTGCAGTGGAGGGAGCTGTTAGGGCTTTAAACTAGAAAAAAGTTAGTGGTATGGGTTATAAGGGAAAAACAGTGAAGTCCCAGAGTAATAATATTATGAATTCTAGAATTCTAGGGGAACTAGTAATAGGCAGAATAAGGTGGATATTGGAAAGCCAGTGGCACTAGGTGACAAGGACTATAATAGATATAGTGGAAAAACAGAAATGAGCAGGAAGGGTAATGAGAAACGAAGGTCTTTAAATGTATATTACACTAATAGTCGTAGTGCTAGGAATAATATGGACGAGTTGAGATAAGTTGCAAGTATGGGTAATATTGATGTTTTTGCAATAACTGAGACATGGTTTAATATGAAAAATCGGGACATGCCTGCTGAATGTCACATTCAGGGTTTTAAATTGTTCCAAGTAGACATAAGTATCGGGAAGGGGGGTGAGGTGGCACTCTATCTTGGTGATCATTTAAATTGTTGCATAAAGACGGGTATAAAGTCTGAAATAACACATACAGAGTCTGTCTGGAAAGAATTTTCAGAAGGGTGTGAAAAATTTATTCTAGGCGTGATTTACCGTCCTCCAAACTTAGATAGGGAACACTTATCAACTGAGGACTGGGGTAACGAAGAGAGCTATCAATATGACAGCTTTCTTAACACTATACAGGCTGCCCAAAGAATATTTATACCGTATAAAGAAATTAGATCAAATAGAAATGACCCAAAATGGATGAATAATAGGCTCAAAAATCTTTTAGGGCAGAAGAAAGAAATTTATAGGCGCATAAAAAGAGGTGAGGGTCATCTTATAAATCAGCATACTGACATTAGGAGAGACGTTAAAAAGGGGATAAGAAAAGCTGAACGGGACTATGAAATTAAAGTTGCTAGGGATTCAAAAACTAACCCAAAAAGTTTTTTCCAGGTTTATAGAACAAAAGTTAGAGATAAGATAGGTCCCCTTAAAAATACCTATGGGCATCTTACTGACAAGGAGAATGATATGTGCTCTATTTTTAATAATTATTTTCTCTCGGTTTTCACACAGGAAGACACTAACAATATCCCAGTAATTAATTTTTATGGTGGCCCTGAAGAAGATAAATTATGTAATATCACAGTCACTAGCGAAATGGTTATGAAACAACTAGACCGACTGAAACAAAATAAATTACCGGGTCCTGATGAGCTTTTTGCAAGGGTTCTTAAGGAATGCAAAATGGAACTCTGATCCATTATCTAACATTTTTAATATATCTCTTCAAACAGGTGTAGTGTCTGATATGTGGAAGATGGCTAATGTAATTCCTATTTTTAAAGCAGGGGACAAGTCACTACCGTCAAATTACCGCCCAATAAGCCTGACTTCAATCGTAGGCAAATTACTAGAGTCAATTATAGCTGATATTATTAGAAGCCATCTAGATAACCATAATTTGATTAATGATACTCAGCATGCATGGATTCACGAGGGGCCGTTCCTGCCTATCTAATTTATTAACCTTCTTCAGTAAAGCTTTTGAGGCTGTTGATCATGATAAAGAATTCGATATTGTTTATTTAAATTTTAGTAAGGCTTTTGATAGAGTACCGCACCAGAGACTGTTAAAGAAAGTGGCAGCTCATGGCATTTGGGGAAAAGTGCTGTCATGGATCGAGTCATGGCTCACCAATAGGAAGCAGAGAGTGTGCATAAATGGGGTTAAATCCGAATGGGGACTTGTAACAAGTGGTGTTCCACAGGGATCAGTCTTAGGCCAGTTGTTATTTATAATATATATCAATGACCTTGACGAGGGAATTACTAGTGATATGAACAAATTTGGCGACGACACGAAGATAGGTAGGATAATTGATTCAACGAAGATGTCAGGGAACTTCAGGGGGATTTAGACAAACTTAATTCGTGGTCAGAAAAGTGGCAGATGCAGTTCAGTGTAAATAAATGCAAGGTTCTGAAGCTCGGGAGTGTACCTAACCCAAGCACTTATAAGTTAAATAACGTAGAACTTAGCCATACAGATTGCGAGAAGGACTTGCGGGTTATGGTAAGCAACCTTAAACCAAGATAGCAATGCATAAGCGTACGTAATAAGGCAAACAGATTACTGGGATTTATA
>WNWK01043850.1:0-15332 GCA_009830355.1 Cherax destructor | reverse complement strand
TTTTAGATAAAATAACATGAGTAAGCTTCCAAAGAAAATCTAAAATTTTTTACTTTTCCCATAAATTTCAATTGCAGTAAAATTCTTTTAAAAGTTTGAAAATCTAGGTATTTTAGCTAAAAAATGAGTTTTGCAGAAAAGCACTCAAACCGCTCTAAAACGTCGAAATATGCAATAAAATACGATTTTAGCACTTTTTCTGAGCTTTTAATGTTTCATGTATTTTTCGAAAATAATATGAAATACTCTATAAAATATTGATTTTTATAGATTTTTAATGGGATTTTTAAAAAAAAGTAAATAATTAATATATATTCAAAATGCTATAAAACTTGATTTTATTGCATTTTGACATTTAAGGATTTTCAAGGATTTTCGAAAACACTATTTTTTAGATAAAATATACCTATGAGTAAGTTTCCAAAAAGAAAATCATTAAAATTTTGCTTACTTTTCCCATAAATTTCAATTGCAGTAGAAATTCTATTTAAAAGTTTGAAATCTAAGTATTTTAGCTAAAAATGAGTTTTGCCAGAAAACACTCAAACCGCTCTAAAACGTCGAAATATGCAATAAAATACGATTTTAGCACTTTTTTCTGAGTTTTTTAATGTTTCATGTTTTTTTCGAAAATAATATGAAATACTCTATAAAAATATTGATTTTTATAGATTTTTAATGGGATTTTTAAAAATATGTAAATAATTATAAATATTCAAAAATGCTATAAACTTGATTTTATTGCATTTTTGACGATTTAAGGCATTTTCAAGGATTTTCTGAAAACTATATTTTTAGATAAAATCTACCTATGAGTAAGCTTCTAAAGAAAATCATAAAATTTTGCTTACTTTTCCCATAAATTTCAATTGCAGTAGAAATTCTATTTAAAAGTTTGAAATCTAAGTATTTTAGCTAAAAATGAGTTTTGCCAGAAAATCACTCAAACCGCTCTAAAACGTCGAAATATGCAATAAAATACGATTTTGCATATTTTTCTGAGCTTTTTAATGTTTCATGTATTTTTCGAAAATAATATGAAATATTCTATAAAAATATTGATTTTATAGATTTTTAATGGATTTTTAAAAATAGTAAATAATTATAATATTCAAATGAAACTTTTATATTTGTAATTCAGATTTGAAAAAATTTAGAAAATACTGAGTTTTAAATCTAATTTTTTCAAATTTAATTTGATTTTAAAATGATTAGTATTATAATGAGTTTAAACTACCTAACTAAATACAAAGATTTCATTTTAAATTTTCATGTTTTATAATGATCTAATATATTTATAGATTTAATGATTTAAATATATTAATATAATGTTAATGATTTTTTACATTATTTTTAAATTAATACTAAGAAAATCTAATTCTATCAATTCTAGTAATCATATGAATAGATGAAATGTTAAACTCTAAACGTCAATATGCATCATTCACATTTGATATGTTTCATTTTGAAATAATGAAATATTATAAAAATATATTTATAATTAATTTAAATATAAATAATTATATAAATGCTATAAACATTATTGCATTTTTGACGATTAAGGCATTTTCAAGGATTTTTGAAAAACTATTTTTAGATAAAATATACCTGAGTAACTTCTAAAGAAAATATAAATTGCTAACTTTTCCATAAATTTCAATTGCATAAATTCTATTTAAAAGTTGAAAATCTATATTTAGCTAAAATGAGTTTTGCAAAAAGCACTCAAACCGCTCAAAACGTCAAAATGCAATAAAATCGATTTAGCATTTTCTGAGCTTTAATTTTCATGTATTTTCGAAAATAATATGAAATATTTATAAAATATTGATTTTTATAGATTTTAATGGATTTTAAAATAGTAAATAATTAATAATATTCAAAATGCTATAAAACTTGATTTATTGCATTTTGAATTAAGATTTTCAATTTGAAACTATTTAGAAAATCCTATGAGTAATCAAAAAATCATAATTTGCTAATTTCCCATAAATTCAATTCAGTAAATCTATTTAAAGTGAAAATCAGGTATTTTACTAAAAATAGTTGCAAAACATCAAACTCTAAAACTCAAATATGAATAATACATTTTAGACATTTTCTGATTTTTAATTTTCATATTTTTGAAAATAATATAAATTATAAAATATTGATTTTAAGATTTTAATGATTTTTAAAATATTAAATAATTAATATATTAATGCTTAAAACGATTTTATGCATTTTGACATTAAGCATTTCAAGATTTTCTAAAACTTTTTAGATAAAATAACTGTAACTTCTAAAAGAAAATCATAAATTATACTATTTCATAAATTTAATTGCAGGAAATCTATTTAAAGTTGAAATCAATTTTGCTAAAATGATTTTGCCGAAAATCCTAAACGTTCTAAAACGTCAAATATGCAATAAAATAGATTTTACAATTTTTAAGTTTTAATGTTTCATATTTTCGAAAATATTATAAAATTCTATAAAATATTGTTTTTTTAGATTTTAATGGATTTTAAAATATTAAATAATTAATATATAAAATCTATAAAACTTTTTATGCATTTAATATAAATTTTCAGATTTCTGAAAAATTTTTAGATAAATATACTATGAGTATTCAAAAAAATCTAAAATTTTCTAACTTTCATAAATTTAATTTAGAATTCTATTTAAGTTTAAATGTATTTTAGCAAAAATGAGTTTCAAAACATAAACGTCTAAATCTAAATATCAATAAAATAATTTTAAATTATGAATTTTTATTTTCATTTTTTACATAAATAAATTTATAAAAATATTTTTTATAGATTTTAATGGATTTAAAAAATGTAAATATTATAATATTCAAATTATAAAACTTGATTTATTGATTTTTAATTAAATTTCAGATTTTCTAAAAATATTTTCGAAAAATAACCTGTAATTTTTGAATTTCTGGTAATTTCAAATAAATAAAATATTTATTTTCAAATTATTTTTTATTAATTTTAAAATAAAATAATATTTATAAAAAAATGTTAACTAATCATTTAATTAAATTTCAAGATTTTCTTAAACATTTTTGATATATTTAGTATTCAAAAAAAATATATAAATTTTTTAATTTTTAATGGATTTTTAAAGTAAATTATATTAACTAAAAATTGTACATAGTTAAGCATTCAAATCGATACAATTTTAGTAAAATTATGTTCAAAGAAAATCATAAAATTTTTAATTTCCATAATTGAATATTAAAATTAATTTAAAGTTTGAGCATAACTTAGTCAATATAAACTTATTAATCATAATTCATATAAATATTATAAATTTATTTGAATTATTTAAAAAAATATTAAATCATTAAAACTTCATAACGATTAGCATTTCAGTTTATGTATTATTTTGAAATATATAATTAAAAATTATTTTAATTTATTTAATGAATTTTTAAGTTAAAAGTTTATATTTTGCAACATCAAATCTAACTATTGATAAAATATTAATTCTAGTATCAATTTCTATTTATATTTCTATAAATTTTTAATATTAAATAGTAAAATATTTTTCAAGCATAAACTAATATCTAATACATTTACATTTTAAGTTTAATTTATTTTTCAAAATATAAAACTTCTTAAAATATTATAAATTTTAATTTTAATTTAATATTATATTTAAATTATAAATTTTATATTTATTAAATTTTAAGGATTTTTAAAAAATTTTAATAAAAATACCTAAAATTAAAAGAATAAAATCTATAAAATTGATTTATTAATTTTGCATTAAATTTTTATTTTTTTAAAAATATATTTTAGATAAAATAACTATAAATTTCTTAGAAATATAAATTTGTATTTTCAAAATTTAATTGAATAAATTCTATTTAAAATGTAAAATCTAAATTTTCTAAAAATATTTCAAAAACATAAACGCTCAAAATCAAAATGCATTCTATTTTAGACTTTTCAATTTTAAGTTTCTGATTTGAAAATAATATAAATATTTCAATAAATATTTTTAAATTTTTTGGGATTTTAATATATGTAATATTAAAAATATTAAAATTATAAAAATATTTTTTATTTTTAATAGAATTTAAGATTTTTAAAAATATTTTTTTAGATAAAATACTTGATAATTTAAAAGAAAATCAAAAATTTTGTACTTTTCCATAAATTTAATTAGTAAATTTATTTAAAATAAAATTAAGTATTTTAGCTAAAAATATTTTTGCAGAAATCATAAAATTAAAATAAATTAATAAAATAATTTGCATTTCTATTAATTTATGATTTTAAAAAATAAAATTCTTAAAAATATTGATTTTATAATTTTTAATGGGATTTTTAAAAATATGTAAATAATTAATAAATATTCAAAATGCTATAAAACTTGATTTATTGCATTTTTGACGATTTAAGCATTTTCAAGGATTTTCTAAAAACTATTTTTAGATAAAATATACCTTGAGTAAGCTTCTAAAGAAAATCATAAAATTTTGCTTACTTTTCCATAAATTTCAATTGCAGTAAAATTCTATTTAAAGTGTGAAAATCTAAGTATTTTAGCTAAAAATGAGTTTTGCAGAAAAGCACTCAAACCGCTCTAAAACGTCGAAATATGCAATAAAATACGATTTTAGCACATTTTTCTGAGCTTTTAATGTTTCATGTATTTTCGAAAATAATATGAAATATTCTATAAAAATATTGATTTTTATAGATTTTTAATGGGATTTTTAAAAATATGTAAATAATTAATAAATATTCAAAAATGCTATAAAACTTGATTTTATTGCATTTTTGACGATTTAAGGCATTTTCAAGATTTTCTGAAAACTATTTTTTAGATAAAATATACCTATGAGTAAGCTTCTAAAAGAAAATCATAAAATTTTGCTTACTTTTCCATAAATTTCAATTGCAGTAGAAATTCTATTTAAAAGTGTGAAAATGTAAGTATTTTAGCTAAAAATGAGTTTTGCAGAAAAGCACTCAAACCGCTCTAAAACGTCGAAATATGCAATAAAATACGATTTTAGCACATTTTCTGAGCTTTTAATGTTTCATGTATTTTCGAAAATAATATGAAATATTCTATAAAAATATTGATTTTTATAGATTTTTAATGGGATTTTTAAAATATGTAAATAATTAATAATATTCAAAAATGCTATAAAACTTGATTTTATTGCATTTTTGACGATTTAAGGCATTTTCAAGGATTTTCTGAAAAACTTTTTTTAGATAAAATATACCTATGAGTAAGCTTCCTAAAGAAAATCATAAAATTTTGCTTACTTTTCCCATAAATTTCAATTGCAGTAGAAATTCTATTTAAAAGTGTGAAAATTAAGTATTTTAGCTAAAAATGAGTTTTGTCAGAAAAGCACTCAAACCGCTCTAAAACGTCGAAATGTGCAATAAAATACGATTTTAGCACATTTTTCTGAGCTTTTTAATGTTTCATGTATATTTCGAAAATAATATGAAATATTCTATAAAAATATTGATTTTTATAGATTTTTAATGGGATTTTTTAAAAATATGTAAATAATTAATAAATATTCAAAAATGCTATAAAACTTGATTTTATTGCATTTTTTGACGATTCAAGGCATTTTCAGGATTTTCTGAAAAACTATTTTTTTAGATAAAATATACCTATGAGTAAGCTTCCTAAAGAAAATCATAAAATTTTGCTTACTTTTCCCATAAATTTCAATTGCAGTAGAAATTCTATTTAAAGTGTGAAAATCTAAGTATTTTAGCTAAAAATGAGTTTTGCCAGAAAAGCACTCAAACCGCTCTAAAACGTCGAAATATGCAATAAAATACGATTTTAGCACATTTTCTGAGCTTTTAATGTTTCATGTATTTTTCGAAAATAATATGAAATATTCTATAAAAATATTGATTTTTATAGATTTTTAATGGGATTTTTTAAAAATATGTAAATAATTAATAAATATTAAAATGCTATAAAACGATATTTATTGCATTTTTGACGATTAAGGCATTTTCACGGATTTTCTGAAAAACTATTTTTTTAGATAAAATATACCTATGAGTAAGCTTCCTAAAAAAAAATCATAAAATTTTGCTTACTTTTCCCATAAATTTCAATTGCAGTAGAAATTCTATTTAAAAGTGTGAAAATCTAAGTATTTTAGCTAAAAAATGAGTTTTGTCAGAAAAGCATCAAACCGCTCTAAAACGTCGAAATATGCCATAAAATACGATTTTAGCACATTTTTCTGAGCTTTTTAATGTTTCATGTATTTTCGAAAATAATATGAAATATTCTATAAAATATTGATTTTTATAGATTTTTAATGGGATTTTTAAAAATATGTAAATAATTAATAAATATTCAAAAATGCTATAAAACTTGATTTTATTGCATTTTTTGACGATTTAAGGCATTTTCAAGGATTTTCTGAAAAACTATTTTTTAGATAAAATATACCTATGAGTAAGCTTCCTAAAAGAAAATCATAAAATTTTGCTTACTTTTCCATAAATTTCAATTGCAGTAGAAATTCTATTTAAAAGTGTGAAAATGTAAGTATTTTAGCTAAAAATGAGTTTTGCCAGAAAAGCACTCAAACCGCTCTAAAACGTCGAAATATGCAATAAAATACGATTTTAGCACATTTTTCTGAGCTTTTTAATGTTTCATGTATTTTTCGAAAATAATATGAAATATTCTATAAAAATATTGATTTTATAGATTTTTAATGGGATTTTTAAAAATATGTAAATAATATATAATATTCAAAAATGCTATAAAACTTGATTTTATTGCATTTTGACGATTCAAGGCATTTTCACGGATTTTCTGAAAAACTATTTTTGAAAAACTATTTTTAGATAAAATATACCTATGAGTAAGCTTCTCAAAAGAAAATCATAAAATTTTGCTTACTTTTCCCATAAATTTCAATTGCAGTAGAAATTCTATTTAAAAGTGTGAAAATGTAAGTATTTTAGCTAAAAAATGAGTTTTGTCAGAAAAGCATCAAACCCTCTAAAACGTCAAATATGCAATAAATACAATTTTGCACATTTTCTGAGCTTTAATGTTTCATGTATTTTCGAAATAATGAAATATTCATAAAAATATGATTTTATAGATTTTAATGGATTTTTAAAAATATGTAAATAATTAATAATATTAAAAATGCTATAAACGATATTTTTTGCATTTTGACATCAAGACATTTTCACGATTTTCTGAAAAACTATTTTTAGATAAAATATACCTATGATAAGCTTCTAAAAAACATAAAATTTTGCTTACTTTTCCATAAATTTCAATTCAGTAGAATTCTATTTAAAAGTGTGAAAATCTAAGTATTTTAGCTAAAAATAGTTTTGTAGAAAACATCAAACCGCTCTAAAACGTCGAAATGATAAATAATTTTTAGCACATTTTCTAGCTTTTAATGTTTCATGTATTTTCGAAAATAATTGAAATATTCTATAAAAATATTGATTTTAAGATTTTTAATGGGATTTTTAAAAATATGTAAATAATTAATAAATATTCAAAATGATTATAAACTTGATTTTATTGCATTTTTAGATTTAATGTATTTAAAGATTTCTATAAAACTATTTTATAGAATAAAATATCTAAACTTTTAGTAATCTTAAGTCCTAAAGAAAATCATAAAATTTTGCTTACTTTTCCATAAATTTCAATTGCAGTAAAATTCTATTTAAAGTGTGAAAATTAAGTATTTTAGCTAAAAATGAGTTTGTTGTGAAAATCTAAGTATTTTAGCTAAAAATGAGTTTTGCAGAAAAGCACTCAAACCGCTCTAAAACGTCGAAATATGCAATAAAATACGATTTTAGCACATTTTTCTGAGCTTTTTAATGTTTCATGTATTTTTCGAAAATAATATGAAATATTCTATAAAATATTGATTTTTATAGATTTTAATGGGATTTTTTAAAATATGTAAATAATTAATAATATTAAAAATGCTATAAAACTATTTTATTGCATTTTTTGACGATTAAGGCATTTTCAGGATTTTCTGAAAACTATTTTTTAGATAAAATATACCTATGAGTAAGCTTCCTAAAAGAAAATCATAAAATTTTGCTTACTTTTCCATAAATTTCAATTGCAGTAAAATTTATTTAAAAGTGTGAAAATCTAAGTATTTTAGCTAAAAATGAGTTTTGTCAGAAAAGCATCAAACCGCTTTTAAAACGTCGAAATATGCAATAAATACGATTTTAGCACATTTTTCTGAGCTTTTAATGTTTCATGTATTTTTCGAAAATAATATGAAATATTCTATAAAAATATTGATTTTTATAGATTTTTAATGGGATTTTTAAAAATATGTAAATAATTAATAAATATTCAAAAATGCTATAAAACTTGATTTTATTGCATTTTTGACGATTTAAGGCATTTTCAAGGATTTTTGAAAACTATTTTTTAGATAAAATATACCTTGAGTAAGCTTCCTAAAAGAAAATCATAAAATTTTCTTACTTTTCCATAAATTTCAATTAAGTAAAATCTTATGTTAAAAAATTTGTAAAATGATTATTAAAGGTGAAAATTTTTAGCTAAAAATGAGTTTTGTCAGAAAAGCATCAAACCGCTCTAAAACGTCGAAATATGCATAAAATACGATTTTAGCACATTTTTCTGAGCTTTTAATGTTTCATGTATTTTTCGAAAATAATATGAAATATTCTATAAAAATATTGATTTTTATAGATTTTAATGGGATTTTAAAAATATGTAAATAATTAATAAATATTAAAAATGCTATAAAAGATATTTTATTGCATTTTTTGACGATTCAAGGCATTTTCAGATTTTCTGAAAACTATTTTTAGATAAAATATACCTATGAGTAAGCTTCCTAAAAGAAAATCATAAAATTTTGCTTACTTTTCCCATAAATTTCAATTGCAGTAGAAATTTATTTAAAAGTGTGAAAATCTAAGTATTTTAGCTAAAAAATGAGTTTTGCCAGAAAAGCACTCAAACCGCTCTAAAACGTCGAAATATGCAATAAAATACGATTTTAGCACATTTTTCTGAGCTTTTTAATGTTTCATGTATTTTTCGAAAATAATATGAAATATTCATAAAAATATTGATTTTTATAGATTTTTAATGGGATTTTTTTAAAAATATGTAAATAATTAATAAATATTCAAAAATGCTATAAAACGATATTTTATTGCATTTTTTGACGATTCAAGGCATTTTCACGGATTTTCTGAAAACTATTTTTAAAAAAAAAAAAAAGAAAATCATAAAATTTCTTACTTTTCCCATAAATTTCAATTGCAGTAGAATTTATTTAAAGTGTGAAAATCTAAGTATTTTAGCTAAAAAATGAGTTTTGTCAGAAAAGCATCAAACCGCTCTAAAACGTCGAAATATGCCATTACATACGATTTTAGCACATTTTTCTGAGCTTTTTAATGTTTCATGTATTTTTGGAAAATAATATGAAATATTGTCAATTAATATTGATTTTTATAGATTTTTAATGGGATTTTTTAAAAATATGTAAATAATTAATAAATATTCAAAAATGCTATAAAACTTGATTTTATTGCATTTTTTGACGATTCAAGGCATTTTCAGGATTTTCTGAAAACTATTTTTTTTTAGATAAAATATACCTGTGAGTAAGCTTCCTAAAGAAAATCATAAAATTTTGCTTACTTTTCCATAAATTTCAATTGCAGTAGAAATTCTATTTAAAAGTGTGAAAATTAAGTATTTTAGCTAAAAATGAGTTTTGTCAGAAAAGCATCAAACGCTCTAAAACGTCGAAATATGCATAAAATACGATTTTAGCACATTTTCTGAGCTTTTAATGTTTCATGTATTTTCGAAAATAATATGAAATATTCTATAAAAATATTGATTTTTATAGATTTTTAATGGGATTTTTAAAAATATGTAAATAATTAATAAATATTCAAAAATGCTATAAAACTTGATTTTATTGCATTTTTGACGATTTAAGGCATTTTCAAGGATTTTCTGAAAACTATTTTTTAGATAAAATATACCTATGAGTAAGCTTCCTAAAAGAAAATCATAAAATTTTGCTTATTTTTCCCATAAATTTCAATTGCAGTAGAAATTCTATTTAAAAGTGTGAAAATGTAAGTATTTTAGCTAAAAATGAGTTTTGCCAGAAAAGCACTCAAACCGCTCTAAAACGTCGAAATATGCAATAAAATACGATTTTAGCACATTTTTCTGAGCTTTTTAATGTTTCATGTATTTTTCGAAAATAATATGAAATATTCTATAAAAATATTGATTTTTATAGATTTTTAATGGGATTTTTTAAAAATATGTAAATAATTATAATATTCAAAAATGCTATAAAACTTGATTTTATTGCATTTTTGACGATTAAGGCATTTTCAAGATTTTCTGAAAAACTATTTTTTAGATAAAATATACCTATGAGTAAGCTTCCTAAAAGAAAATCATAAAATTTGCTTACTTTTCCCATAAATTTATCATAGAAATTCTATTTAAAGTGTGAAAATCTAAGTATTTTAGCTAAAAATGAGTTTTGCAGAAAAGCATCAAACGTCTAAAACGTCGAAATATGCATAAAATACGATTTTAGCACATTTTTCTGAGCTTTTTAATGTTTCATGTATTTTCGAAAATAATATGAAATATTCTATAAAAATATTGATTTTTATAGATTTTTAATGGGATTTTTAAAAATATGTAAATAATTAATAATATTCAAAAATGCTATAAAACTTGATTTTATTGCATTTTTGACGATTTAAGGCATTTTCAAGGATTTTCTGAAAACTATTTTTTAGATAAAATATACCTAGTGAGTAAGCTTCCTAAAAGAAAATCATAAAATTTTGCTTACTTTTCCCATAAATTTCAATTGCAGTAGAAATTCTATTTAAAGTGTGAAAATTAAGTATTTTAGCTAAAATGAGTTTTGCAGAAAAGCACTCAAACCGTCTAAAACGTCGAAATATGCATAAATACGATTTTAGCACATTTTTCTGAGCTTTTTAATGTTTCATGTATTTTTCGAAAATAATATGAAATATTCTATAAAAATATTGATTTTTATAGATTTTTAATGGGATTTTTAAAATATGTAAATAATTATATAATATTCAAAATGCTATAAAACGATTTTATTGCATTTTTGACGATTTAAGGCATTTTCAGGATTTTCTGAAAAACTATTTTTAGATAAAATATAATATTAATATATTTAAAGAAAATCATAAAATTTTGCTTACTTTTCCATAAATTTCAATTGATAAAATTCTATTTAAAATGTGAAAATTAAGTATTTTAGCTAAAAATGAGTTTTGCAGAAAAGCACTCAAACCGTCTAAAACGTCGAAATATGCAATAAAATACATTTACACATTTTCTGAGCTTTTAATGTTTCATGTATTTTTCGAAAAAATATGAAAATTCTATAAAAATTATTGATTTTTATAGATTTTTAATTGGATTTTTAAAAATATGTAAATAATTAATTAAAATATTAAAAATGTATAAAATTGATTTTATTGATTTTTTGACATTTAACATTTTCAGGATTTTCTGAAAAACTATTTTTTAGATAAAATATACCTATGAGTAAGCTTCCTAAAGAAAATCATAAAATTTTGCTTACTTTCCCATAAATTTCAATTGCAGTAGAAATTCTATTTAAAGTTGAAAATTAAGTATTTTAGCTAAAAATGAGTTTTGCAGAAAAGCACTCAAACGCTCTAAAACGTCGAAATATGCAATAAAATACGATTTTAGCACATTTTTCTGAGCTTTTAATGTTTCATGTATTTTTCGAAAATAATATGAAATATTTATAAAAATATTGATTTTTATAGATTTTTAATGGGATTTTTAAAAATATGTAAATAATTATAAATTAAAAATGCTATAAAACTTGATTTTATTGCATTTTTGACGATTAAGATTTTCAGGATTTTACTGAAAAACTATTTTTTAGAAAAATAATCTTTCATAAGCTTCTAAAAGAAAATCATAAAATTTTGCTTACTTTTCCCATAAATTTCAATTGCAGTAGAAATTCTATTTAAAAGTGTGAAAATCTAAGTATTTTAGCTAAAAATGAGTTTTGTCAGAAAAGCATCAAACCGCTCTAAAACGTCGAAATATGCAATAAAATACGATTTTAGCACATTTTCTGAGCTTTTAATGTTTCATGTATTTTTCGAAAATAATATGAAATATTCTATAAAAATATTGATTTTTATAGATTTTTAATGGGATTTTTAAAAATATGTAAATAATTAATAAATATTAAAAATGCTATAAAACGTTATTTTATTGCATTTTTGACGATTCAAGGCATTTTCAAGGATTTTCTGAAAAACTATTTTTTAGATAAAATATACCTATGAGTAAGCTTCCTAAAAGAAAATCATAAAATTTTGCTTACTTTTCCCATAAATTTCAATTGCAGTAGAAATTCTATTTAAAAGTGTGAAAATCTAAGTATTTTAGCTAAAAAATGAGTTTTTAAAAAATTAAAATTAAATAATATGCTATAAAACATTTTATTGCATTTTTGACGATTTAAGGCATTTCAGATTTTTAAAATATTTTATAAAATATACTTTAGTAAGCTTCTAAAAAAAATCATAAAATTTTGTTATTTTCCATAAATTTAATTGCAGTAAATTCTATTTAAATTGAAAATTAAGTATTTTAGCTAAAAATAGTTTTTAGAAAAACTCAAAGCTCTAAAAGAAAATCATAAAATTGATTTCCAAATTTCTGAGTTTTTATTTTCATGTTTTTCGAAAATAATAAAATATTCTATAAAAATATTGATTTTTATAGATTTTTAATGGGATTTTTAAAAATATGTAAATAATTAATAAATATTAAAATGCTATAAACTGATTTTATTGCATTTTTGAATTAGGCATTTTCAAGGATTTTTGAAAACTATTTTTTGATAAAATATACCTATGATAAGCTTCTAAAAGAAAATCATAAAATTTTCTTATTTTCCATAAATTTCAATTGCAGTTATTTAAAAGTGTGAAAATTTAAGTTTTTAGCAAAAAAATGAGTTTTGTCAGAAAACATAAAAACCGCTCTAAAACGTCGAAATATGCCATAAAATACGATTTTAGCACTTTTTTCTGAGTTTTTAATGTTTCATGTATTTTCGAAAATAATATGAAATATTTTTAAAATATTATTTTTATAGTTTTTTAAGATTTTTTTAAAAATTTTAAATAATTAATAAATATTAAAAAATATTTAAAAAACGATATTTTATTGCATTTTTAAATTGGATTATTTTTATGGATTTTCTAAAAACTATTTTTGGATAAAATATACCTTTGAGTAAGCTTCCTAAAAGAAAATCATAAAATTTTTTACTTTTCCCATAAATTTCAATTGCAGTGAAATTTTTTTAAAAAGTGTGAAAATCTAAGTATTTTAGCTAAAAATGAGTTTTGTCGAAAAGCATCAAACGTAAAAACGCGAAATATGCCATAAAATACGATTTTACACTTTTTTCTGAGCTTTTTAATGTTTCATGTTTTTATGAAAAAAAAGAAATATTCTATAAAATATTGATTTTTATAGATTTTTAATGGGATTTTTTAAAAATATGTAAATAATTAATAAATATTAAAAAATGCTATAAAATGATATTTTATTGCTTTTTTTGACGATTAAAGGCTTTTTCACGGATTTTCTAAAAAACTTTTTTTTTAGAAAAAATATACCTATGGTAACCCAAAAAGAAAATCATAAAATTTTGCTTACTTTTCCTATAAATTTCAATTCATAGAAATTCTTTTTAAAAAGGTGAAAATCTAAGTATTTTAGCTAAAAATGAATTTTGTCAGAAAAGCATCAAACGCTAAAAACGTCGAAATATGCAAAAAATACGATTTTACCCTTTTTTCTGAGCTTTTAATTTTTCATGTTTTTTTCGAAAATAATAGAAATATTCTAAAAAAATATTGTTTTTTATAGTTTTTAATAAATTTTTTAAAAATATGTAAATAATTAATATATATTAAAAAATGCTAAAAACTTGATTTTATTGCATTTTTTACGATTTAAATTTTAAAGGATTTTCTAAAAAACTTTTTTTTTGGATAAAATATACCTGTGAGTAAGTTTCCCAAAAAGAAAATCATAAAATTTTCTTATTTTTCCCCATAAATTTCAATTGCAGTGAAATTTATATTTTAGCAAAAAAATGAGTTTTGCCAGAAAACATAAACCCCTCAAAAAACGTCGAAATACAAAAAAATGTTTTAGCACATTTTTCGAGTTTTTTAAGTTTCATGTATTTTTAAAAAATAATATAAAATATTCTATAAAAAAAAATTTTTATAGTTTTTTAAGGGGTTTTTTTAAAAAATATGTAAATAATTTATAGATATTCAAAAATGCTATAAAACTTGATTTTATTGCTTTTTTTTGACATTTGGCTTTTTCACGGTTTTCTAAAAAATTTTTTTTTGGAAAAATATACCGTGAGTAAGCTTCCTAAAAGAAAATCATAAAATTTCTTACTTTTCCCATAAAACTTGAGTAGAAATTCTTTTTTAAAAGTTTGAAAATGTGTATTTTAGCTAAAATGAGTTTTGCCAAAAAAGCACCAAACCGCTCTAAAACGTCGAAATATGCAAAAAAAATACGATTTTAGCACATTTATCTGAGCTTTTTAATGTTTCATGTATTTTCGAAAATAATATAAATATTCTATAAAAATATTAATTTTTATAGTTTTTTAAAGGGGTTTTTTAAAAATTATGTAAAAAATTTAAATTTTAAAAAAATGCTATAAAACTTGATTTTATTGCTTTTTTTGACGATTTAAGGCATTTTCAAGGTTTTTTGTGAAAACTATTTTTTTAGATAAAAAAACATATGAGTAAACTTCCAAAAAAAAATAATATGAAATAACTATAAAAATATTGATTTTTATAGATTTTTAATGGGTTTTTTTAAAAAAATGTAAATAATTAATATATATTAAAAATGCTATAAAACTTGATTTTATTGCATTTTTGAATTCAAGGCTTTTTGGTTTTCTGAAAACTATTTTTGAAAAAATATACTATGAGTAAGCTTCCAAAAAAGAAAATCATAAAATTTTGCTTACTTTTCCCATAAATTTCAATTGCAGTAGAAATTTTTTTAAAAGTGTGAAAATCTAAGTATTTTAGCAAAAAAAGGATTTTGTCAAAAAAGCATAAAACCCGCCAAAAACGTCAAAATATGCCATTACATACGTTTTTAGAAATTTTCTGAGTTTTTTAATGTTTCGTTTTTTTTGGAAAATA
>WNWK01043849.1:0-15333 GCA_009830355.1 Cherax destructor | reverse complement strand
GGGAAAACAGGAAGTCCCGGGAAGAATGTTATAAATTCGGGGAAACCCAATAAAGGCAGAAAAAAGGGGATATTGGAAAGCCAGTGGCATTAGGTGACAAGGACAGTAATGGGTATGGGAAAAACAAAAAGGGGCAGGAAGGGAAAAAGAGAAAAGGAGGGTTCTTGGGTATATTTCCCCTTTAAAAAGGCTGGGAATAAGAGGACAAATTAAAAAAAGTTAAAAAAAGACAGGTAATATTAAATTTTGAATAACGGGAAAACATTTTAATAAAAAATCGGATTTCCCTGCCGAATGTCACATTCGGGTTTTTAAATTTTTCCAAAGGAAAGAAGATCGGGAAGGGGGGGGGCACTCTAGTCCGTGATCATTTAAATTTTTTAAAAAAAAAGGGTAAAAAGTTAATTAACACATCAAGTCTGGTTCTGGATAAAATTTTTCGAGGGGAAATAAAAAAAATTGTTTTTAAAAGGTGTGATATCCCCGCCCCCAAACTTAGATGGGCCCAAGGGGAGACAAAGGGGGAGAAATTTTTAAAAAGGCCACAAGCCCCCATAACGAAGTTATTGGGGGAAAACTTCAACGGGGGCCAAATTGTTGGAATTTTTGACGGGGAAAAATTTTGAACCCTAACGATTTCTTAGAAGTACCAAGATTGTTTTTGAAGCAGTTTGTGGGAACCTACAAGGGGAAATAATCTTTGGGCTTATTCGAAACAAGGAAACCCTTGTTAATAATTTAGAAATTACGAGGGAACCCCCGCAAACGACCACAAATCAATTACCTTTTGGAGCGAACCCCAGCATTGTATAAATCTCTAGTTGGTCGAGCAGAGGGGATGAGATGAAAAGCTGTGTTTTCCCCCCCCCAAAGCTGGCGCCTTTTGGGAAAAACGTCTAAAAGTGGGGCCAAGGTTCCTTAAAGGGATTAGTCACTATTTGGGGTTCCACAAGGATCGGTTTTGGGCCCCTTTTTTTCATTTTCATAAAAGACCGTGAAGGAATTTTAAGGACATGGGGGTAAATTTGCCGATGAAAAAAATAGGCCTATAATTCATTCTGGGGCAGGATACCAGTGAACTCCAGGAGGGTTTTGGGCAAATTAATGTCTTGGGCTGAAAAGTGGCAGATGAAATTTAATGGGACAAAATTGGAAGGGGCTACCCTTGGGAATGAAAATATCCCTCCAAATTTATAAACTAGGGGTAGGCCCTTTATCATACAAAAATGGAAAAAACTTGGGAGTCATGGTAAGCAGGAATCTAAAACCAAGACAACAGTGCCCAAGTGTGCGCAATAAGGCCAACAGATTACTAAGGTTTATTTCAAAAAAAGGGTTTAAAGAAGTCCAAAAAATTATTTTTCAAATTTATACATCAAAAAGTGAGACCTCATTTGGATTATGCAGCTCAGTTTTGGTCCCTTACAAGGATGGATATAGATTCATTGGAGAACAAAAAAGAAGAATATTTTGATTTACAGTATAAAATCTCCCGTATGAAGATAGACTTGGCGTTGAATCTCCACTCTCGGAGAGGCGTAGAATGAGGAAATATCACCCCGAGGTGTACAAGTGGATGATGGTATAAAAAAAAAAGGAGATAAAAAAAATACTGAGGATATCAAAACCAAGTAAAACCGGGAAATAACGGTTTTTAAATTGGAAAAATTTAGATTTGGGAAAGGACATAGAAGTACTGGTTTTCGAACAGAGTAAAGGGGTCGGGGAAACCCAATTTTCCCGGAGTGGGGTGATAGAGGCTGGGACCTTGGGTGGATTTAAAAGGGGTTGGACAAATTTTGAGGGGAGGTTGGTTTGATTAGTGTGTGAGTGCGGGAATAAATTCTTAAGGAAGGATGTTTGTAAGGACCTCCCTTGTGGGCCAGTAGGCCTTCTGCAGTGTTCCTCCTTTCCCTTTGGGGTTCTTATGTTCTTATGTTCATAGTGAGAATAACTCATTAACGGTCCCAGATTTTCGTTTAGCGGTTACAAGGGACTTAGAAACACTTATCTTCTGTGGACTGGGGTAATGAAGAGAGCTATCAATATGACAGTTTTCTGAACACTATACATGCTGCCCAAAAAACATTTATCCCATATAAAAAAATTAGATCGAATAGAAAGCCCAAAATGGATGAATTGGCTCAAATATCTTTTGGGCAGAAGAAAAAGGTTTTTAGCGTATCAAAAGAGGTGAATTCATCTTTCGAATCAGTATATTGACATTAAGACATTCGTAGTGTCCTATTACGTGGAAGAGGCTAATGTAATTCCTATTTTTAAAGCAGGGACAAAATAAATTTCCATCAAATTACCGCTTAATAAGTCTAACTTTAATTTGTAGGCAAATTTTTGGGGGTCGATTATAGCTGATAACATAAAAGCCATCTCGAATAAGGCATAATTTGATTAATGATACTCAACATGGATTCATGGGCCGTTCCTGCCTAACTAATTTATTAACTTTTTTAGTAAAGGCTTTGAGGCAGTTGATCATGATAAAGAATTCGATATTATTTTTTTATTTTTGTAAGGCTTTTGATAAGTACCACATCCCGAGACTTTAAAAAAGTGGCACTCACGGCATTGGAGAAAAGTGTTTTCATGGATCAGTCCGGCTCCCAAAGGGGAAACGGGGGGTGTGCTTAAATTAAATCTTTAGGATCTGTAACGAATGGGGTTTCCCCGGGGATCGGTTTTTGGCCCCTTTTGTTTTAATATATATAAATGACCTTGACGAGAATTACTAGATATGAGCAAATTCGCCGATGAAAGAAGATAAATAGGATAATCGATTCAGACGTAGGTACGGAACTTCAAAGGGTTTAGACAAAAATCAATTCCCGGTCGGAAAAATGGCAGAGCAGTTCAATGTAGATAAATGCAAAATTCTAAAGCTCGAATGTTCATAACCCTGCTTTCAACTTAAATTTTTGAAACTCAGCCGTACAGAATGCGAAAGGATCTGGGGGTTATGGTAAACAGCAACCTCAAACCAAATCAGCAATGCCTAAGCGTAAGTAAAGCAAATAGATTACTGGGATTTATATCAAGTGTAAGCAACAGAAGTCACAGTTATATTACAGCTTTATACATCATTAGTAAGGCCTCACCTAGATTATGCAGCTCAGTTCTGGTCTCATTTTACAGAATGGATATAAATTCGTTAGAAAACATTCAGCGACGAATGACAAAGTTAATTCATAGCATTAGAAATCTTCCGTATGAAGAAGATTGAAGACCTTAAATTACATTCACTTGTAAGACGAAGAATGGGAGACATGATCGAGGTATATAAGTGGAAGATGGGTATTAATAAGGGGATATAAATAAGGTTTGAGGATATCTCCAGAGAGAACCCCAATAATGGATTCAAATTGATAAGTTTAGATTTAGAAAGGAAAAAGGGAAAAATTTTGGGTTTTGGGAAATGGGGTTTTTGAATTGATTCACAGGCTTTTTGTGAATCTGAAAAATGTCCTCTCTTGAGCTACTCTCCCAAAAGGTGAAGGAAGAACTGGGGGTAGTGGGTTTGAGATACACGACTGACTGGAAAAAGGGGATTCGTAGTAATCCTCCTGTTGAGAACCCTCAACCAAGAAAGGAACTTGGACAGTGGCTGGAATGCATGGGACAAATTTAAAAGATCAAGAGGATGGATGGAGAGGTAAATTAACGAAGAACAGAAACCTGTTGTGGAAACATCGAACCTTCCCGTGACCCGATGAATGTGAGTCGACTACAGGGAACATCACGATTGACACCAGGGGAAGAACATTGTTCTTTTGGGGATAGTCAAATTGGGTATATGGATAGGCCTTCGTTGAAAGATAGAAGTAGGAGACAGAGGGTTTGTTTCCTGGGGCTGGGAGGATGTCCCAAAATGGATGAATAATAGGCTCAAATATCTTTTGGGGCAGAAGAAAGGATTTTATGGCGTAAAAAGGGTGGGGGAATCTTAGAATCAGATAACTTTAAAGGGGGGACAAAAAAGGGGATAAAAAGTGGGGACTACAAAATTAAAAAAATTGGTAAATTCCGACAATTTTTAAAAAAAGGACAAAAATGAACAAGGACTTTTATTTGGAACGTTTCGCTCCCCAGGAGCTTTCTGGCCGTTAAACGATAATGGCTAGGGGTTTATAAACCCTCAAAGGGGGTGAAATATAGTGGTGGGTAGTATATATTAAAGGTAAATAAAAAGGGTAGAACAATAATTGCACATGAGAAAAGGGAAAAAAAAATAGGGTAGTATAACAATAGGTTAGACAAATATTTCTCTGGAGGTTGAAATATCGAAGGCCTGTAGTGTTCCACACTACGATGTGATTGATAAACACTCGTGGGCAAACGTTGTCAAAAAGGATCACATTAACGTTATGTGTTTATTTTTCCAATCCATGGTTGTTTAAATTAGGAGGAATGGATGGTAGGGTTTACTGTTTTCAGGAGGATTCTTGCTAAGACTTAGGTGGGAACGCCTTTTTTTTGTTTAATTGTGTTAGAAACAGAAAAATTTGGGATTAAGGTTTTGGCAGGAAATTATTTTTTGATTACTAGTGGGGCGTCTTTAATTTCATGAGATGATTTTGGCGGTGTTTAGGGTTGTTCGGTTATCTTTTCGCATTTAAAAGTGTTATTGATGGTTTTGGGGTTTCCCTTCTCTTTCCACATTTTTCGCAGCCTCCCAGGGTATAGTGGCCCGCGTTGACTGGTTCATGGTGCTTGGATTTAGTCTTGGTTGACCCTTTAGAAGACGGGAAGGTCGCTCTAGTGTTAGCTTGTGCAAATACTTTAGAAATTTTGGGGTGCAACCGGTGTTAAGATTTATGACTTTGTTTAGGGGGTTTGATGCGGGAAAATTTTGTCAAAGGTTTTTTTTTCAACTTTAAAAAAAGGAAAAATTGTAACCGGGAAAGGGTTTTTGGGAAAGTATGAATTCCCGTCAAGAAACTCAGGACTACAAATTGGGCCGGGAAGAACCGATGATGATCCCCTTTTTTTGGATTAGTATCTTGACTGGAATGAAGGGGGAGATCATTTTATTTGGGTTTTCCCGGAAAATTTGAAACTTGGTTGTTTCTTTTTTGGGGATGAGGATTGAAAGGGTGTTTTCGGGGGCCTTTTCAGTGTAAACTGGCCCCGGTTTTTAATGCGTTGGCCTTGCCTGAAATTCCGTACATCAAAACGTTTGGGAGTTATTCGAGGACGTCGTCATGTAAGAACCAAGGCCTTTGGGGGGTGATATTCCGTCAGATACTAAGACCAAAAAAAGGGTCATCATCGGGGTTTTCCAAATTTTAAAGGTCCGAGTTTTTTTTGGGGGAAGGAAAATTCCAAACCTACTGGAATTTTTCCTTTTTTATAAAAAATTGAAAAAACTCTTCGATTTAAAAATTTCCCGCCCCCACCCCGTAAAACTTCCCAACGGGTTATCCCAAAATTTCAAAATTTTCCAAAACAAAACAGAGTCGCCATCCTTCCCGCCAAAAATCAACCAAACAAATCCCAAAAAAACCCCCGGGGCAACGCGGGGTTCACACTTCCCGTGGGGGCTGGGCAGAATTTTGAACATAAGAACATAAGAAAGGGGAAATGCACAGGCCGTTGGCCCTACTAGGAGGCCTTCACAATCCATCCCACTAACAGAATATTTGCTCAACCCATTGCAAAGCTACCCCAAAAAATAAACTTGACAATTCCCCCCCCCCCATGCCGAGTCCCACCCCAAATCCAAAAACCCCCCTCACTCAAGGGAAATTTTTCCAACCTAAATTTGAAACTACCCAAGGTCCCAGCTTCAATAACTTTCTAGGCAGACTGTTCCACTCATCAACTACCCTTTCCAAACCAATACTTTCCCATATCCTTTCTAAATCTAAACTTATCTAACTTGAATCCATTATTGCGGGTTCTTCTTGGAGAGATATCCTCAAGACCTATTTATATTCCCTTTGTTTAATACCCATTTTCCAATTTTATCCTCGATCATTCTCTAATTTTAGGGGGGAGAAACAGCAGAACCTTCGAAACACGCATCAATGAACACATACGCAGAAAAGATAAAACCCGAACAACGCCTGCGTACAACAACGAAATTCCAACAATCATCTCAGGGAAAATTTAAAGACGCCCGACTAGTAATCAAAAAAACAATTTCCGTAGACCAAATGGGCCCTTTAATCAGCACTTATCCTGTTTCTTTAAACAATAAACAAAACAAAGGCAGCTTCCCATCTCAGTTAAAGAATCCTCCTGAAAACAGTAAACCCCCACCTCACATAGTCTCTCCTGTTTAAATTTTTCACAGCCCTCGTAGATGTGGAAAAACTTTCCCACAGGGGCCTTGATATTTTTAACCTCCAGAAATATTTGTCTAACCCCCTTTTTATACTACCCCAGTATTTGTAATTTGGTAGAATTACCGACAATATGTTAAGTAAAAAGGACAAATGCAACTAATGTGACATTTATTGGAAAGTTTTGCTCTCCAGGAGCTTTCAAGCGTACAAGCGATAATGGACATATGGTTAATATATCTCAAAGGGGTGAAATACTAGTGGGGGTAGTAGTAGTGATAAGTAGGGTAGTAATACAATAGGTAGAACAATCAATATGCACATGTGCATTACGGGTCTGTCTGTGACTGGATAAAGGGGCCACTGCGTGGGCGAAACGTTGTCAATAAAGGATCACATTATACTGCTTATTTGTTTATTTTTCCATTGTGTCGGTATTTTATACCATTTATTTCCGTCATTGATATATATTATAAATAACAATGGGCCTAAGACTGATCCCTGTGGAACACCACTTGTTACAAGTCCCCATTCGGATTTAACCCATTTATGCACACTCTCTGCTTCCTATTGGTGAGCCATGACTCGATCCATGACAGCACTTTTCCCCAATGCCATGAGCTGCCACTTCTTTACCAGTCCTCTGGTGCGGTACTCTATCAAAAGCCTTACTAAAGTCTTAAACAATATCGAATTCTTTATCGATCAACAGCCTCAAAGCTTTAGTGAAGGGTTAATAATAGATAGGCAGGAACGGCCCTCGTGAATCATGCTGAGTATCATTAATCAAATTATGGTTATCTAGATGGCTTCAATAATATCAGCTATAATTGACTCTAGTACTTGCCACAATTGAGGTCAGGCTTATTGGGCGGTAATTTGACGGTAGTGACTTGTCCCCTGCTTTAAAAATAGGAATTACATTAGCCATCTTCCACATATCAGACACTACACCTGTTTGAAGAGATAAATTAAAAATGTTAGATATTGGTTCACAGAGTTCCATTTGCATTCTTAAGAACCCTTGCAAAAGCTCATCAGGACCCGGCGATTTATTTTGTTTCAGTCGGTCTAGTTGTTTCATAACCATTTCTGCTAGTGACTGTGATATTACATAATTTATCTTCTTCTGGGCCTCTGTAAAAATTAGATGAGATGGAAAAATAAACACATAAGCAGAATGTGATCTATTGACAAGCTTGCCCACGCAGTGGGTTTATCGAGTCACAGACATATCTACCTGTGACTCGATAAAGCCACTGCGTGGCAAACGTTGTCAATAAAGGATCACATTATACTGCTTATGTGTTTATTTTTCCATTGTATCGGTATTTTATACCATTTATTTCCAATTACTGGGATATTATTAATGTCTTCCTGTGTGAAAACCGAGAAAATAATTATTAAAATAGAGCACATATCATTCTCCTTGTCAGTAAGATGCCCAGAGTTATTTTTAAGGGACCTATCTTATCCCTAACTTTGTTCTATAAACCTGGAAAAACTTTTGGGTTAGTTTTTGAATCCCTAGCAACTTTAATTTCATAGTCCCGTTTAGCTTTTCTTATTCCCTTTTAACGTCCCTCTTAATGTCAGTATACTGATTTATAAGATGACCCTCACCTCTTTTTATGCGCCTATAAAATCCTTTCTTCTGCCCTAAAAGATACTTAAGGCTATTATTCATCCATTTTGGGTCATTTCTACTAGATCTAATTTCTTTATACGGGATAAATGTTCTTTGGGCAGCCTGTATAGTGTTAAGAAAACTGTCATATTGATTACTCTCTTCGTCACCCCAGTCCACAGTTGATAAGTGTTCTCTAAGTCCATTATAATCTGCTAAGCGAAAATCTGGGACCGTTACTGAATTATCCCTACTATCATACATCCATTCAATGCTAAAGGTAATTGACTTGTGGTCGCTTGAGCCGAGTTCCTCTGTAATTTCTAAATTATTAACAAGGGTTTCCTTGCTTGCAGAACCAAGTCAAGTAGGTTATTTTCCTTGTAGGTTCTGTCACAAACTGCTTCAAAAAGCAATCAAAAACTACTTCTAAAACGTTGTTAGATTCTAAATTCTCTGTCAAGAAATTCCAATTAATCTGACTAAAGTTAAAGTCCCCTAGAATTACTACGTCATCGTGCCTTGTGGCCTTAACAATTTCCTCCCAAAGTAGTCTCCTTGTTCCCTATCAAGTTTGGAGGACTGTAAATCACTCCTAAAATCAATTTTCACACCCTCTGAAAATTCTATCCAGACAGACTCTGTATGTGTTATTTCAGACTTTATACCCGTTGTTATGCAACAATTTAAATGATCACGGACATTGAATGGATGTATGATAGTAGGGATAATTCAGTAACGGTCCCAGATTTCGCTTAGCAGATTATAATGGACTTAGAGAACACTTATCAACTGTGGACTGGGGTAACGAAGAGCTATCAATATGACAGTTTTCTTAACACTATACAGGCTGCCCAAAGAACATTTATCCCGTATAAAGAAATTAGATCAAGTATAAATGACCCAAAATTGATGAATAATAGGCTCAAATATCTTTTAGGGCAGAAGAAAGTAATTTATAGGTGAGGGTCATCTTATAAATCAGTATACTGACATTAAGAGGACGTTAAAAGGGGATAAGAAAAGCTAAACGGGACTATGAAATTAAAGTTGCTAGGGATTCAAAAATAACCCAAAAGTTTTTCCAGGTTTATAGAACAAAAGTTAGGGATAAGATAGGTCCCTTAAAAATAACTCTGGGCATCTTACTGACAAGGAGAATGATATGTGCTCTATTTTTAATAATTATTTTCTCTCGGTTTTCACACAGGAAGATACTAATAATATCCCAGTAATTATTTTTATAGTGGCCCTGAAGAAGATAAAATATGTAATATCACAGTCACTAGTGAAATGGTTATGAAAAAACTAGACCGACTGAAACACTATAAATCGCCGGGTCCTAGTGAGCTTTTTGCAAGGGTTCTTAAGGAATGCAAAATGGAACTCTGTGAACCATTATCTAATATTTTTAATTTATCTCTTCAAACAGGTGTAGTGTCTGATATGTGGAAGATGGCTAATGTAATTCCTATTTTTAAAGCAGGGGACAAGTCACTACCGTCAAATTACCGCCCAATAAGCCTGACCTCAATTGTAGGCAAATTACTAGAGTCAATTATAGCTGATATTATTAGAAACCATCTAGATAACCATAATTTGATTAATGATACTCAGCATGGATTCACGAGGGGCCGTTCCTGCCTATCTAATTTATTAACCTTCTTCACTAAAGCTTTTGAGGCTGTTGATCACGATAAAGAATTCGATATTGTTTATTTAGACTTTAGTAAGGCTTTTGATAGAGTACCGCACCAGAGACTGTTAAAGAAAGTGGCAGCTCATGGCATTGGGGGAAAAGTGCTGTCATGGATCGAGTCATGGCTCACCAATAGGAAGCAGAGAGTGTGCATAAATGGGGTTAAATCCGAATGGGGACTTGTAACAAGTGGTGTTCTACAGGGATCAGTCTTAGGCCCGTTGTTATTTATAATATATATCAATGACCTTGACGAGGGAATTACTAGTGATATGAGCAAATGTTTTTGTGGCATTTATGGATTTGGAAAAGGCGTATGATAGGGTAGATAGGGGGGCAATGTGGCAGATGTTGCAGGTGTATGGAATAGGAGGAAGGTTACTGAAAGCAGTGAAGAGTTTTTATGAGGATAGTGAGGCTCAGGTTAGAGTGTGTAGGAGGGAAGGGGACTATTTCCCAGTAAAAGTGGGCCTTAGACAAGGATGTGTGATGTCACCGTGGTTGTTCAATATTTTTATAGATGGGGTTGTAAGAGAAGTGAATGCGAGGGTCTTGGCAAGAGGTGTGGGACTAAAAGATAAAGAAGCAAATACAAAGTGGGAGTTGTCACAGTTGCTTTTTGCTGATGACACTGTGCTTTTGGGAGATTCTGAAGAGAAGTTGCAGAGGTTGGTGGATGAATTTGGTAGGGTGTGTAAAAGAAGAAAATTGAAAGTGAATATAGGAAAGAGTAAGGTGATGAGGATAACAAAAAGAATAGGTGACGAAAGATTGGATATCAGATTGGAGGGAGAGAGTATGGAGGAGGTGAATGTATTCAGATATTTGGGAGTGGACATGTCAGCAAATGGGTCTATGAAGGATGAGGTGAATCATAGAATTGATGAGGGGAAAAGGGTGAGTGGAGCACTTCGGAGTCTGTGGAGACAAAGAACTTTGTCCATGGAAGTAAAGAGGGGAATGTATGAGAGTATAGTTATACCAACGCTCTTATATAGATATGAAGCATGGGTGATGAATGTTGCAACGAGAAGAAGGCTGGAGGCAGTGGAGATGTCATGTCTGAGGTCAATGTGTGGTGTGAATATAATGCAGAGAATTCGGAGTTTAGAAATTAGGAGGAGGTGCAGGATTACCGAAACGATTGTCCAGAGAGCTGAGGAGGGGTTGTTGAAGTGGTTTGGACATGTAGACAGAATGGAACGAGACAAAGTGACTTCGAGAGTGTATAAATCTGTAGTGGAGGGAAGGCGGGGTAGGGGTCGGCCTAGGAAAGGTTGGAGGGAGGGGGTAAAGGAAGTTTTGTGTGCGAGCGGCTTGGACTTCCAGCAAGCATGTGTGAGCGTATTTGATAGGAGTGAATGGAGGCACATGGTTTTTAATACTTGACGTGCTGTTGGAGTGTGAGCAAAGTAACATTTATGAAGGGATTCAGGGAAACCGGCAGGCCGGACTTGAGTTCTCGAGATGGGAAGTACAGTGCCGGCACTCTGAAGGAGGGGTGTTAATGTTGCAGTTTTATAACTGTAGTGTAAAGCACCCCTCTGGCAAGACAGTGATGGAGTGAAAGATGATGAAAGTTTTTCTTTTTCGGGCCACCCTGCCTTGGTGGGAATCGGCCGATGTGTTAATAATAAAAAAAAAAAAAAAAATGAGCAAATTCGCCGACGACACGAAGATAGGTAGGATAATTGATTCAAACATAGATGTCATAGAACTTCAGGAAGATTTACACAAACTTAATTCGTGGTCAGAAAAGTGGCAGATGCAGTTCAATGTAGATAAATGCAAAACATAAGAACATAAGAAAGGAGGAACACTGCAGCAGGCCTGTTGGCCCATACTAGGCAGGTCCTTCACAATCCGTCCCACTAACAGAATATTTGCTCAACCCAATTTTCAATGCTACCCAAGAAATAAGCTTTGACAATTCTACCCACTCATGCACGAGTCCCACACAAATCCAACCCCTCTCACTCATGAATTTATCCAACCTAAATTTGAAACTACCCAAGGTCCTAGCTTCAATAACCCTACTAGGCAGACTGTTCCACTCATCAACTACCCTATTTCCAAACCAATACTTTCCTATATCCTTTCTAAATGTAAACTTATCTAACTTGAATCCATTATTGCGGGTTCTCTCTTGGAGAGATATCCAAAGACCTTATTTATATCCCCTTTGTTAAAACCCATTTTCCATTTGTATACCTCGATCATGTCTCCCCTCATTCTACGTCTTACACGTGAATGTAATTTTAGGGTCTTCAATCTTTCTTCGGAAGATTTCTAATGCTATGTATTAATTTAGTCATTCTACGTTGAATGTTTTCTAACGAATTTATGTCTATTCTGTAATATGGAGACCAAAACTGAGCTGCGTAATCTAGGTGAGGCCTTACTAATGATGTATAAAGCTGTAATATAACCTCTGGACTTCTGTTGCTAACACTTCTTGATATAAATCCCAGTAATCTATTTGCCTTATTACGTACGCTTAGGCATTGCTGTCATGGTTTAAGGTTGCTGCTTACCATCACCCCCAAGTCCTTCTCGCAATCTGTATAGCTAAGTTCTACGTTATTTAACTTCAACAAGCAAACCAGTATAAACGCCAACCGGAAAAGTTTTGGAGCAAGATTCGTCAGCTTTTAGGGGCTAAACATAAGGCTGCTAACTACCTTACATACATTTTTACTGACGAAGATGATGAAGAAATAAACATAAAATTAGAAGACCCACAAGACCAAGTTAATTTGATGGGTGAGGTGTGGGAGAAAATTCTCACCCACAATAGGAGTAGAAGATTCAATAATATCCACTATCAAGAGGTCAATACTTGGAGAGATGACAACCTACATGATCTCCAACCGCTCCCGCTGATTGATATATCTTCTCTTGAAGAGGACCATCCTCTCACTAGACCAATCTTCCTCAGAGAAATGTGTCAAGTTATAGGTAAAATGAGGAACAAAGCACCGGGTTTATCAGGAATAACTGTCAAACAAGTAAAATACTTACCTAGGAATTGTAAAGAAACTCTGGTGAACATCTTTAATGCCATTCTGGCCACTGGACATTTTCAATTGCTCTTAAAACAGCGAGGATGATTTTTATTCCAAAACCAAATAAAGATGTCCATAAACCTGATAATTATAGACCTATTTCGTTATTAGAGGTCACGGGTAAAGTCCTTGAAAAGATTATTGCTAATAGACTAAATTATTACATGGAATACAATCACCTTTTTACTGAGAAACAGTTTGGTTTTCGCACTCATAGAGGTACCCAACATGCCATAAATATCATTTACGATGCTGTTGCCAGCTTGCGGAAACAGGGCAATCTTGCCCTTATTGCCACCAGAGATGTTCATAAAGCCTTTGACAGCTTATGGCATGATGGCCTCATTTTCAAATTGATTGACCTTCCTGAACACAACTGGACCTTCCTTCGCTTTATATACAACTTCCTCTCCAATAGTGGTAAGACGGCTGAACCGTTTATACCGACAGCTGGTGTACCTCAGGGCTCGTGTCTTAGCCCAATTTTATTCAATATTTATGTCAATGATCTACCTCAACCGGAGTATAATGATACAATTATTACCCAATTTGCTGATGATGTAATTCATGTAGTTTCATCCACTCCTGTTACAGGCAAATATAAATATGAGAGGGTCATAGAAAAAATGAATACAGAATTACGTAGAACAGCGAACTGGGAGAGGAAGTGGCGTATTACTACTAACCCAGACAAAGTTCTTATCAGTACAATTGGCTGTTTTTCCTCCACCATTGAAGATAAAGGGGGTATCTCCATCAGAGATATACCTATAGCCATTCATAATCCTAATAAGATACTGGGTTATGAGATAGACAGGATACTTCATTCGTCTTCCCATGTCACCAAAAAGATAAATTTAGCTAAAGCTCGACTTGCCACTCTATTCAGATTTCAATCAGCTCCATCTCACGTGAAAAAACATCTGTATAAGATGATGATAAGACCCTTACTTGAATATCCGTGTGTGCCTTTGTCATTAACAACAAAAACAAACATGCTTCACCTACAACGAGTTCAGAACAAAGCTGATCTACACGTTCAACAAGACATTGTTGCAATGAATGTTCGGCTTGATCAGTTGAAGAAAAGGCAATTGTATTCCATGCACGAATTGTATCTCCCAGACAGAGAACATCCTACCTTTTTTGTCAATACCACTGATTACGTTATTAATGCAGCTCCTCATAGAACTCAAAGGATGACCCTCCATCAGCGAGTGAGAAGATATATACATAATGATGATTTTCAACGACCCAAGATCTTGAGTGACCTTCCAGATGATCCAGATGATTGGGTAATTCCAGAACCTTTCTATGTCTATTGATATCACTTCTAACCCAAGTTCTGGTGATGTCTGTTTTTACCTCACAGCTATTACATCCAATTATGTACCAGCCAATAATACAAGTTGGACACCACCTTTGCAAAGCAAGCAAGCCACCAGCTACAGATAGCAGTTTATAACCATCACTCGCCCTGCTATCGTCCTTTAATTTAAGTCCAGCAAAAAAAAAAAAAAAAAAAAAAAAAAATTGCACTTAGTATACCCTTTACCAATACAGAGTCATGCAACTATAACTTGTTATACCTGTGTGACACTGTTGGGTAAATGTTATGCTCTTCTGATATATTACTTTGATATACCACTAAACACATATATTATACACCAAAGTGGTTGGGCCACTTACCTTTTTTATCCTTCCTCCACACAAACCCCCTATTTTTCCCAATTTCCATCCTTACCTATCCTTCTTCCTTCCCCATCTTACCAAAGCTCTGGTCAAAATGATGATGATAACTTATAAGTGCTTGTGTTATGGACACTCCCGAGCTTCAAAACCTTGCATTTATCTACATTGAACTGCATCTGCCACTTTTCTGACCACGAATTAAGTTTGTCTAAATCTTCCTGAAGTTCTGAATAAATTATCCTACCTATCTTCGTGTCGTCGGCGAATTTGCTCATATCACTAGTAATTCCCTCGTCAAGGTCATTGATATATATTATAAATAACAATGGGCCTAAGACTGATCCCTGTGGAACACCCCTTGTTACAAGTCCCCATTCGGATTTAACCCCATTTATGCACACTCTCTTCTTCCTATTGGTGAGCCATGACTCGATCCATGACAGCACTTTTTCCCCAATGCCATGAGCTGCCACTTTCTTTAACAGTCTCTGGTGCGGTACTCTATCAAAAGCCTTACTAAAATCCAAATAAACAATATCGAAATCTTTATCATGATCAACTGCCATAAAGCCTTACTGAAAAAGTTAATAAATTAGTTAGGCAGGAACGGCCCCTGGTGAATCCATGTTGGTATCATTAATCAAATTATGCCTATCGAGATGGCTTCTTATGTTATCAGCTGTAATCGACTCAAATAATTTGCCTACAATTGATGTTAGACTTATTGGCGGTAATTTGATGGTAATGACTTGTCCCCTGCTTTAAAAAAAGGAATTACATTAGCCATCTTCCACGTATCAGACACTACACCTGTTTGAAGAGATAGGTTAAAAATGTTAGTTAAGGGTTCACGAGTTCCATTTTGCATTCCTTAAGAACCCTTGAAAAAAGCTCATCAGGGCCTGGCGATTTATTTTGCTTCAAACGGTCTATCTGTTTGATAACCATTTC
>WNWK01043848.1:0-15333 GCA_009830355.1 Cherax destructor | reverse complement strand
ATTTTCTTATTTTAAAATTTTTTCCAAAAATTTTGTGATTTTTTCAAAAAGGTTAAACCCCCCCAAAAGGGTTTAAAGTTTAATATGTATCAATATCTTTAACACAGACTCTGATAAGTTTAAAACATACTATACCAATAAAGGGGTAACTCCAAAACAGTTGTCGACTAGTAAGTGTATCTCATGACTTCTGCAAAAGAATTTAAGGGTTAAACCCAACTAAGAGCACCAGCCCAGATAACATCCCGTCTAAGTTCCTAAAAGATGGTGCCTCTGAACTGGCAATCCCCATTGCTCACATATTAAATTTGTCCCACTAATATAGTACCAGAGGGGTTCAAGAAGGCAAGAGTTACTCCTATCTTCAAGAAAATAGTAGGTCTGATGTCAGCAACTATATGCCTGTTAGTATACTCAGTGTAATATCCAAAATTCTAGAGAGGCAGTGTACTGTCAAGTAGTTAAGTATCTTAATGACAACAACATTCTTCATAGTTACCAATCAGGCTTTAGGAGCTCTTACTCAACCGACACCTCCCTAATTAATCTGATGGATTATATGAGAACTGAAATGTCGATAGGAACCTCATAGGAATGGTAACTTTAGACTTGCAAAAGGCCTTCGATACTGTCAACCACAATTTATTATGTAAGAAACTTCAAGCTATCGGCATAGGTTCCATAGACTGGTTTAAGTCCTATCTTAACAATAGGAAACAAATTGTCAAAATCAACAAAACAGAATCAGAACCACTGCCGATAGCAGTGGAGTTCCCCAAGGTAGTATTCTGGGTCCCTTATTATTCCTGTGTTATGTAAATGACATGCCCATCAGTGTCAAGTGCAAACTCCTACTGTATGCAGATGACAGTGCTCTGTTAGTGTCAGGTAAAGACCCACAAGATATAGCTAATGTATTAACACTGGAACTGAAGTCCTGCAGCAAATGGTTAGTAGACAACAAACTATCCTTACATCTCGGAAAACAGAAGCCATACTCTTTGGCACGAAATATAAACTGAGAAGGGTAAATAATTTTAATGTCCGGTGTAATGGGGAATCCATCACTTCAGTTTCCTCAGTAAAATATCTGGAATCCCTTGACCCATGCATGTCAGGAGAATTGATAGGGAATAGTGTAGTAAAGAAAGCTGAATGCCAGACTGAAGTTCCTGTACAGACAAGCACAGTGTCTACCTACTGAGGCTCACAGGACCTTATGTCTATCCCTTATACAATGTCATATGGACTATGCTTGCTCTTCATGGTACTCTGCCTTGACAAAAAAACTGAAAGATAAGCTGCAAATCACCCAGAACAAAATGGTAAGATTCATCCTGGACCTGGACCCAAGAGAGCATGTAGGCCTGGATGAATTACAACAATTGGATATGCTAAATATTGAAGAGAGAGTAAAACAACTTAAATTGAATCGTTTATAAAATTGTTCACAAACAGTGTCCAGAATATCTTGCTGCCAATTTTGTCAAGGCTGGGAACCAAAGTAGTCATAGTACTTGGGAAGAGAGCACAACTTTGTAGTACCCACAGTCAGTGGCCAGGCTTCAAACACCTTTTATTGTACAGCAATAAAGGAATGGAACAAACTGCCTGCACAGGTAAAAGCCAGTCATAGCATCAGCCATTTTTCCCAAGAAGAGACCCAAAAAAGGTCCCGGTGTCCGGCTAAATCTATAAAAAAAATTCAATGTACATAAAAGGGCCTGAAATCTGGAACTCCCCCCCTAAAAACTCTAGCACTGCAGATTTTCCAACCACCATTTTCAAAACTACCTTTAAAAAAACATCTTATCTCCCTAACACACCCCACCATCAGCTAACTACATGAAAACCTTCTATTCTCTTATTCGTATCATGAACACATCCAAAACAAAATAGATTTACTCTCGGTATCTGTGATTCCCCCCTAATTTACACTTACACTCACCCAAATGACTGTAAAAAAAAATTTCCCCTAATATATAGCTATTGCCTAATAAATTTTTAAGTTAGTCCTAAGTTTTCCTGAGATACTCCAATATAGGAGCTTTAATAGAAACTTTTATCATGCCAAGACAAAAATTCTCTTTTACTAAATTTACAAATTGTTATATTCTTTTTTGTTTTGTCACTTTTAAATCAAATTTAAACCCTGCAGTTACCTAATTTTTAATATGCTCCATAACCTGTCAATATAGAGTAAGAATTAGTATTAGTCTGCCAGAAATGCCTAGGCATGCTAGGGGCTTTTTTTGTAATTAATATTTTATAACTTTAAAAACCCACACATTGAAAAACCACACATTGTAAACCACACATTGTAAACCACACATTGTAAACCACACATTGTAAACCATACATTGTAAACCAAAATTTAAACCACACATTGAAAAAACCGCACATTGTAAACCACAAAATTGTAAACCACACATTGTAAACACAAATTGTAAACCCCACATTGTAAACCCCAAAAACCGCACATTGAAAACAGCACATTGAAAACCAAAATTCTAAACCCCACATTCAAAAACCAAAATTGTAAACCACAAATTAAAACCACACATTGTAAACCACACATTGTAAACCACACATTGAAAAAACCACACATCATAAACTACACATTGAAAACCCCCCAACAAAACCCCACATTGTAAACCCCAACATTGTAAACCACACATTGAAAAAACCCACAAAAACCACACATTGAAACTACACTTTTAAAAACCCCACATTCAAAACCCCCAAATTGAAAAAACCACACATTGTAAACCAACAATGTAAACCACACAAACCCCCAAATTGAAAAACCACACATCATAAACCACACATTGAAAACCCACACATTGAAAAACCACACATTGTAAACCACACATTGTAAACTTTGCAAAGAAATAAACATTTCAATTTAAATTTCAAAAGAAAATTTTTTTTTTAAGCTAACACACATTAAATATAAATACAAGTCATTTTACCTTATTCCTAGTATATCCCCTTTTATAGTATATTAATAAGATATTATCTCCTAAAAGTATTATAATAATAATAAGATATTATATCCTTTATAGTATAATAATAAGATATAATCTTTTTTTTTACAGTATAATAATAAGGTTTTAAAAAAGGGTCCCCAATGGAAAAAAGTCACTCTGTCGTTTTTTTTGGGTTATCCGGGGTTCTCTACACATATGCTGCTATGTATGAAAAACCTATGTAACTGTTTTTTTGTATACCTGAATAAACTTACTTACTTGCTTATTTAAGAAAGGTCCTTAGCACGGTGGGTCCCTAGCATGGAAAGGTCCCTAGCACAGTAGGTACCTAACACGGTGGGTTCCTAGCATGGTAGGTCTCTAGCACAGTGGGCCCCTTTTGGGCACGGTGGCCCCTTGTAGGTACCTAACACGGGGGGTTCCTAGCATGGTAGGTCTCTAGCACAGTGGGCCCCCTAGCACGGTAGGTCCCTAGCATGGTAGGTCCCTAGCACAGTGGGTCCCTAGCACGGTGGGTCCCTAGCACGGTAGGCCCTTAGCACGGTAGGTCCCAGCATGGTATTTCCCCTAGCACAGTGGGCCCCTAGCACGGTGGGCCCCTTTTAGCACGGTAGGCCCCTTTAGCACGGTGGCCCCCTAGCATGGGGTTCCCTAGAAAGGGGGTCCCTAGCACGGGGGGTCCCTAGCCCCGGTAGGTCCCAACACAGTAGGTCCCTAGCATGGTAGGCCCCTAGCACGGTAGGTCTTGAGCGGGGGGGAATGTCCGGGTTGTGTTTCAAAATGAGTGTCTCCCCACAGCGGGTTTTGTGCTCTCTTCACCACCTGGGAAGCTTTTCGTCGGTATAGTTGGAGGTCTCATCGCTTTTGATGGCCATGCCACTCTTCGATAAGCTGCATATTGATGACCCCGTCGGGGCCACCTCCGTCCACGGTATCAACCTATCTTTTTTTTTTTTTTTTCAACAAATTTTTCCGTCTCCCACCCAGGCAGGGTGACCCCCAAAAAAAAGAAAATCCCCAAAAAAAAAATACTTTCATCATCATTCAACCTTTTTTACCTCACTCTTTCATAATCACTGTCTTTGTAGAGGCGCTCTCAGATACTACAGTTTAGAATAGTCCCCCCAAAATGTCACTATCCCAGACCCCCCCTTTAAAGTGGGGATTGTACTTCCCATTTCCCGGACTCAAGTCCGGCTAAATCAATAACCGGTTTCCCTGAATCCCTTTACTAAATATTATTTTCCCCTCCAACAGCTCGTCAGGTCCCAAAAAACCCTTCGTCTCCATTCACCCTAACACCTTTCACGCTTGCTGGAAGTCCAAGCCCCTCGCCCACAAAACCCCACCCCCCCCCTCCAACCTTTTTGAGGACGACCCCACCCCTCCTTCCTTCCCCTTACATATTTAAAGCTCTCCAAGTCATTCTACTTTGATCCATTCTCTCTAAATGACCAAACCACCTCAACAACCCCCCTTCAGCCCTCTTATTTAAAACTTTTTTGTAACTCCAAATTTCCCAATTTCCCCCTGAATTCTCTGCATAATATTTCCCCCCGTTCCCTTGACAGGACATCTCCACTGCCTCCACCCTCCTCCTCACTGCAGCATTAACAACCAAAGTTTCACACCCTATTTTTACCACTATACTTTCCTACATTCCCTTTTGCCCCATGGATAAATTTTTTTTTTGTCTCCACAGATACCTCAACATACCACAAACCCTTTTTTTTTTCATCAATTTTATGGTTAATATCCTTCAAAAAAACCCTCAACCCCCCAAAAGTATCTGAAAAATTTATAATAATAAAAAACTTTGAGACATGGTACAGTGATACATTAAATATTATAATAGTTATTACATAGTTATTAATGAGATGTACATGCCAAAACCCCAATATCGGCATTGGGGATTTTTAGGCTACTTAATTCTAGACTACATGGTAAAAAGTTATGGTGGATAATTTATAAAAAAGTAAAATTTTTAAATTAATTATAAAGTTTGAATATAAGTTGAACATGTCAATTAATTTGCAATGCAACTAATTGGTGAGATAATTTAAAACAATTTTCATTGCAGTTACGTTTCGTGGTCTTTAATGTAAATGTTGTGGAAATAGTTAGCTTAGTATTTTTTATTCATAACAGGTTTTCATTCAATTGATTAGTCAGGTTTTTTTCATTATGATTTTTCTACTTTGTTGGGAATGGATATTGAGCAATTAGCTTTGGGAGAAGGGGTTTTTTGCACGTTTTGAATTGGGGACAGGTAGGGTTTTTTGGAAGAAAAAGAACCCCAAATTTTGTGCCTTTTTATGCATTGATTTTTTAAAAATTTTTACAATCTCTTTTGTCCCCCTTTCCCCTTTTTTATAAAGGAACATACATATTTCCCCAAATTTGGCCCTTCCCCCTTTCTACATTTATTAAAAAAAAAAACAAACCCCCCAAACAATACCCCCCCCGCTTTTAATTTTTTAATATTCCCCGTTCCTCCCTTCACGACATTTAAAATTCCTCAAAATATTCCCCCATCTACCCTCCCCAGCCCCCTCTACTAACCCCCACTGTTTTTAATGACAAACCATTCGTTCCCTAGGTTTTTTAACTTGTTTATCTCACTCCAAAATTTTTCTTTTTTTCCCAAAATTTTTAAAGTGCCTCTCCCCTTTTTTATCTGTTTCCTTTTCACTCTCTCACCACTCTCTTACCTTTCTTTCTTTCCAAAACTCTGCCTTTTACTACATTCTTTTTTGAAAAACCCCCATAAGCTACCTTTTTCTCTTTTTTTACACCCTTTACTTTCATCCCACCACTCCTCCTCTTTCCTATTGCACCCACCCTCCTATACCCCAAACTTTGCCCCAATTTTACTGCCATTTTAAAACAATCCCAACCCCTTCAACCCCCTCCCCAGAAGCAGGGGGGGAGAACATTATTATATACACTTGAAAAAATTTTCGAGGGATTAGTACCAAACTTGCACACGAGAGTCACTCCCACGAAAACAAAGACTCGGCAGCGATGTAACATCCCCCAATGAAAAACAGGGGTGCCACTAGCCCTTGGGGGGACAAAAACAATAAGTGTGGGCCCAAGACTGCAACTGCCCAGATACACAGGGGGATACCAACAAACCCCTGGCTGTCTTCAACAGGCACTGGGCAGGCACCTAAAGTCTGTACCTGACCGCCAGGCTGGGTTCGCGGGACTGCGTCCCCGCAGTAAAACCCGGTGATCAGGTCGATCCAACATGAGGCCTGGTCACAGACCGGGCCGAGGGGCGTTGCCCCACAACTCTGTCCCGGAATACCCAGGAGAAGTGTTTAGCACCTGGGGAAGAGAGAAGGTAGAGGAGAGAGAGAGAGATTTTGGGGAAAGTTGAGTGAGTGTGTGGGGGTTTTGAACCAATGAGAGAGTAATTTTTGGGTTGGGGATTTAATGCTAAAGTGGGGGAAAAAAAGTTGTGAGGGAGTAGTAGGTTTTTGGGGGCAGGGGGTGAAAAAGGGGAACCTTTTAAATTTGGGGTAAAAGAGCTTGGTAATAAACATAATTTATGAAAAAGAGGATAAATAAGTATACAAGGTATGATGTAGCCCTGATGAAAGTAGTTTGTTAGATTATTTTTTGGATAAAAGGTTGATGGGTAGGCTTGGATGTACATGTTTTTGAGGGGCAACGGAATCAGGATCATTATTTAGTTGTATAAGTTTGAGTAAGAGGTAGATGGGAATAAAGAAAATGGCAACAGCAAGTAAGAGTGAGGTGAAAGTGTATAAAATAAGGGAGGAGAAAGTTAGGTGAGATATAAGAAACTTTGGCAGGAAGGTGCGTGCCGTAAGGTTCTCTGTACATTTTCTAGGTCAGCAATTTCACCTGCCTTGAAAGGTGCAGTTAGTGTGCAGCAATATTCCAGCCTAGATAGAACAAGGACCTGAAAAGTGTCAACATGGGCTTTGCATCCCTGGTTTTGAAGGTTCTCATTATCCATCCTGTCATTTTTCTAGCAGATGCGATTGCTACGGTGTTATGGTCCTTGAAGGTGAGATCCTCTGACATGATCACTCCCAGGTCTTTGACATTAGTTTTTTGCTCTATTGTGTGGTTGGAATTAGTTTTGTACTCCGATGAGATTTTAATTTCCTCACGTTTTCCATATCTGAGTAATTGAAATTTCTCATCATTGAACTTCATATTGTTTTCTGCAGCCCATTTAAAGATTTGATTGATGTCTGCTTGGAGTCTTGCAGTGTCTTCAACGGTGAACACTGTCATGCAGATTCGGGTGTCATCTGCAAAGGAAGACACAGCACTGTGGCTTATATCCCTGTCAATGTCTGATATGAGGATGAGGAACAGGATGGGAGCGAGTACTGTGCGTTGTGGAACAGAGCTTTTCACTGTAGCCGCCTCAGACCTTTCGCTGTTGACTACTACTCTTTGAGTTCTGCTTGTTAGGAAATTATAGATCTATCTACAAACTTTTCCTGTTATTCCTTTATCACGCATTTTGTCTACTATTACACCATGGTCACACTTGTCAAAGGCTTTTGCAAAGTCTGTGTTTATAATATATGCATTCTGTTTGTCTTCTAGAGCATCCAGGACCTTGTCGTTGTGGTCCAGTAATTGGGACAGACGGGAGCGACCTGCTTTAAACCCATGCTGCCCTGGGTTGTGTAATTGATGGGTATCTAGATGAGTGGCGATCTTGCTTCTTAGAATCCTTTCAAAGATTGTTATGGTATGAGACGTTAGCGCTATTGGTCTGTAGTTCTTTGCTATTGCTTTACTGCCCTCTTTGTGGAGTTGGAGGGAGAGATACATTATTATATACACTTGGAAAATTCTCGAGGGATTAGTACCAAACTTGCACACGAGAGTCACTCCCTACGAAAGCAAAAGACTCGGCAGACGATGTAACATCCCCCAATGAAAAGCAGGGGTGCCACTAGCACGTTGAGAGATAACACCAAAAGTGTCAGGGGCACAAGACCGTTCAACTGCCTCCCAGCATACATAAGGGGATTACCAATAGACCCCTGGATGTCTTCAAGCAGGCACTGGACAGGCACGTAAAGTCGGTACCTGACCAGCCAGGCTGTAGTTCGTACGTTGGACTGCGTGCGGCCAGCAGTAACAGCCTGGTTGATCAGGCCATGATCCACCAGGAGGCCTGGTCACAGACCGGGCCGCGGGGCGTTGACCCCCGGAACTCTCTCCAGGTAAAGTCCAGGTAAACAACAACCACGCACATTCAAACATCCCACTTTGACGGTTTTATACTATATATATATATATATATATATATATATATATATATATATATATATATATATATATATATATATATATATATATATTTATATATATATATATATATATATATATATATATATATATATATATATATATATATATATATATATATATATATATATATATATATATATATATATATATATATATATGTATATATATATATATATATATATATATATATATATATATATATATATATATTATAATATATATATATATATATATATATATATATATATATATATATATATATATATATATATATATATATATATATATATATATAACTTCTTTTTGTGCCCGTGTCAAGCTTTTTATATTCAGTTTTATTTTGGATATTTGGATATGGTCGTGTGTTGAATTGGGAATCTCTTAACAGTTACTACAATGACGTGCTTTTGATATCGTGAACATCAGGTTATCACACGAGGATAGAACTCAGGATAAGCTAACTTAAATTTCTTGTGTAGTCTTTCCTTATCATTATTTTTTTTTTTTTTGACATTGTAGGTTTATGCGGGCTGTGGGCATGTTGGCCATCGGACTCTTCGTTAAGGCAGACAACTTGTTGGGCATAACCAAGGGCAAGGCTGGCCTTTTCCGGAGGTGAGTCTCGTATGGTGTTGTACCAGAGTACACTCATAAGTACTAGCAATAACAACAGCAACAAATAATAGTAACATGCTATGATAATGCTTCTAGTAGTGATGATTGTAATTGGCGGTTGTAATAATGAGTGTCTTGTGATAATGGTGTTATGATAGTAGTGTCTATAATGATAATGGTGTGATGATGATGGTAAGAGAGGATTTATGTGTTGTACAGGTGGAGGGTTCTACCTGCTGGGAGTACAGAGTCTCGCGTGCCTGGCTATCTCAGCCTGGTCTGCTGCGTGCACATTTATTCTCTCTACGTAAGTTTTCACCTCTTTAGTTAACTTCGAGGGTATACGCTATTTAGATGTGTGCACTTCATTGTATATACACCAGCAGGTACATATCAGTGTACAATGTACATATACCGATGGTTGTATGTGGGGGTAGTTATACACTGAGAGGTGTGCATCTCTGTATATTAATTAAGAGGTGTATATCTCGATTTATATGTACTAAGAGGCATACATCTCTGAATATACATAGAGAGGTGCAACTGTATGTACATGTGGAACATCTGGTATCTTTATTGTAGACGTTTTGTCATCCAGTGGCTTTATCAATACAGATTCTAGAACATAACTTCAAGACAGTAGAACTATATACAAAAGATGAGGTAATCAGTCCCTCGTTCTTGGAGTTGCTGTGAAGAACACCGTAGTCGTGGAGGTTCTGGAGCACAGACAAGGAAGCTGGCGCTTATACTGGCGTCAGGTAGAAAGGGACGGGTAGCAGACGAGGGCATAGTCACTGGTAGGCGGGATTCCCCAGTGGAAGTAGGTCATACCCAAGGGATGGATCATTATTTTGTAATTTGTTCATGATTGTAACCATGTATAGAAATGTAGATGGTTCATTAACTTTGTAACTTGCCATGATTGTGACCAGATCTACTTGGAGTTTATTACCTTTGTAACTTGCTCAGCTATCATAACTTTGGGGTCCAGTCCCTGGACCCATTATGTACCTCTGTAATCTTTTGACTACCGCCCATAGGATGGGTATGGGGTGCATAATAAAGATATTAAACTAAAAACTAACTAACGTGAAGGAGGTCATGTAAATGTCCTCTGAACCAAGATTCCATGATGTTACAACTAACCCATCCCTTTGGGTATGACCTACTTCCACTGGGGAATCCGCCTACCAGTGACTATGCCCTCGTCTGCTACCCATCCTTATCCACCTGACGCCTATATAAGCGCTAGCTTCCTTGCCGGGTCACCATTTGGAGAAGACCCGGGCCGGATGTACCGGCGAACCTACAACAACAACAACAACAAGTCTGTGCTGCAGAACCTCCACAGCTACGGTGTTCTTCACAGCAACTCCAAGAACGAGGGACTGATTACCTAATCTTGTTTATATAGTTCTATTGTCTTAAAGTTATGTTCTAGAATCTGTATTGATAAAGCCACTGGATGGCAAAACGTCTACAATAAAGATCCCAGATGTTGCACATGTGTCTTAACTTTCATCTTGTCTGTATTGTATACCATTCTTGTACAACTGTATGTACACTAAGGTGTACATACAGTACACTTTAGTAATGCTGCCTCTTCGCTGCAGCATTTACAACCCAGGTTTCACACCCATATAAGAGTGTTGGTACCACTATACTTTAGTACATTCCCTTCTTTGCCTCCATGGATAACGTTTTTTGTCTCCACAGATACCTCAATGCACCACCCATCTTTTTTCCTTCATCAATTCTATGGTTTACCTAGTCCTTCATAAAGGACCCCAATGGAAATAAGTCACTCTGTCTCACTTTCTTGGGTTATCCTGGGTTCTCTACACTTATGCTGCTATGTTTGATAATCTATATAACTGTATTTGTGTATACCTGAATAAACTTACTTACCTAACCGGGCTGTGGTTCGTACGTCAGTTTGCGTGCTGCCAGCAGTAACAGCCTGGTTGAACAGACCCTGATCCACCATGAGGCCTGATCTCAGACCGAGCCGCGAGGGCGTTAACCCCCGAAACCCTCTCCAGGTAAACTCCAGGTAAACCCATCCGCCGACAAGTCGACTCCCAAATATTTGAACACATTCACTTCTTCCATACTCCTTTCTCCAATGTGATATCCATTTTTTTCTTTCCTAATTCGTTTGATACCCTCATCACCTTACTCTTATCTGTGTTCACTTTCATCTTTCTTCCTTTACACACCCTCCCAAACTCATCCACTAACCTTTGCAACCTCTCTTCAGAATCTCCTAAAAGCACAGTATCATCGGCAAAAAGTAACTGTGTCAACTCCCATTTTGTATTTGATTCCGCATAATTTAATCCCAGGGCAGCATGGGTTTAGAGCAGGTTGCTCCTGCCTCTCACAGCTATTGTATCATTACGACATGGTCTTGGATACAATGGAGGACAATCAAAATGCAGATGGAGTATACACAGACTTTGCGAAAGCCTTTGACAAGTGCAATCGTGGCGTAATAACACACGGCACAGTACTCGCTCCCATCCTGTTCCACAAGGCACATTACTCGCTCCCATCCTGTTCCATACGGCACAGTACTCGCTCCCATCCTGTTCCACACGGCACAGTACTCGCTCCCATCCTGTTCCACAAGGCACAGTACTCGCTCCCATCCTGTTCCACAAGGCACAGTACTCGCTCCCATCCTGTTCCACAAAGGCACAGTACTCGCTCCCATCCTGTTCCACACGGCACAGTACTCGCTCCCATCCTGTTCCACAAGGCACAGTACTCGCTCCCATCCTGTTCCACAAGGCACAGTACTCGCTCCCATCCTGTTCCACACGGCACAGTACTCGCTCCCATCCTGTTCCACAAGGCACAGTACTCGCTCCCATCCTGTTCCACACGGCACAGTACTCGCTCCCATCCTGTTCCACACGGCACAGTACTCGCTCCCATCCTGTTCCACAAGGCACAGTACTCGCTCCCATCCTGTTCCACACGACACAGTACTCGCTCCCATCCTGTTCCACACGGCACAATACTCGCTCCCATCCTGTTCCACACGGCACAGTACTCGCTCCCATCCTGTTCCACAAGGCACAGTACTCGCTCCCATCCTGTTCCACACGGCACAGTACTCGCTCCCATCCTGTTCCACAAGGCACAGTACTCGCTCCCATCCTGTTCCACAAGGCACAGTACTCGCTCCCACCCTGTTCCTCATTCTCATATCTGACATAAACAGAGATGTAAGCCACAGCACCGTGTCCACCTTTGCTGATGTTACCAGAATTTGCATGACAGTCATCCATCGAGGACAATGCAAATGTGAGTCAGAAAACAATATGAAGTTCAATGAAGATAAATTCCAGTTGCTCCGCTATGGAAACTCGAGGAAATAAAAACTGTATCAGAGTATAAAACAAATTCCAACCACACAGTAGAACGAAAAACTAATGTGAAGGACCTGGGAGTAGTAATGTCAGAGAATCTCACTGTCAATCATTACAACAATGTACCACACCCCCTAGGAAAATGATAAGATGGATAATGAGAACATTCAAAACTATGGACGCCAAGCCAATGATGATTCTCTTCAAATCACTTGTTCTCTCTAGGCTGGAATATTGCTGTACACTAACGGCCCCTTGCAAGGCAGGCGAAATTGCAGACCTGGAGAATGTACAGAGAACTTTTACTGCACATATAAGTACCGTAAAGCACCTAAATTACTGGGAACGGTTGAAGTCCCTTGACCTGTACTCCTTGGAACGCAGACGAGAAAGATACATGATATACACTTGGAAAATCTTGGAGGGACCTGTCCCAAATCTACACACGGAAATCACTCCCTATGGCAACTACGGCAGGCAGTACAACATCCCCCTAATGAATAGCAGGGGTGCCTTGAGTATGCTAAGAGACAACACAGTTAATGTCAGAGGCCCAACATTGTTCAACTGTCTCCCAGCATACATAAGGGGGATTACCAATAGACCCCTGGCTGTCTTCGAGGAGCTGGACAGGCATCTAAAGGCAGTTCCTAACCAGCCGAACTGTGGTTTGTACGTCGGTTTGCGTGCGACCAGCAGTAACAGCCTGGTTGATCAGGCCCTGATCCACCACGAGACCTGGTCATGGACCGGGCCGCGCGGGAGTCAACGCCTCCCGAAACACCCTCCAGGTATAGCCCTCTCCCCAACACCCTAACATTTACTGTTTTTTTCAACCCCATCTATAAATATGTTAAACAACAAAGTAAACATCACGCATCCCTATCTAAAGCCTACTTTACTTGAAAGTAATCTCCTTCTCTCCTGTACTCTCTAACCTAAGCCTCACTATCTTCATAAATCCTCTTTACAGCATTTAGTAACTAATATACACTTGCAACAACTGCCATATTGCTCCACTATCCACCCTGTCAAATGCTGTTTCTAAATCCATAAAAGCAACGAAAACTTCCCTACTTTTGTCTAAATATTGTTCACATATATGCTTCAATGTAAACACTTGATCTACACATCCCCTACCCATTTTAAAGCCTTCTTGTTCATCTGTGATCCTGCTGTCTTACCTCTAATTCTTTCAGTAATAACCCTATCATACACTTTACCTGCTATACTCAGTAGACTTATTACCCTATATCTTTTACACTCTTTTGTCCCCCTTCTCTTTATATAAAGGAACTATGCATGCTCTCTGCCAGTCCCTAGACACCTTCCCCTCTTTCATATATTTATTAAACAGAAGCACCAACCACTCCCAAACTATATCCCCACCTGCTTTTAACATTTCTGTCATGATCCCATAAATTTCAGCTGCTTCACCTCCTTTCGTTCTAAAATAAGATACCAGTTATACTAAGCAAATTTCCTAAAATTGCTTGTAACAGATAAGTGAACTGTAGATATAAATCCAAATGTACAATTGTTAACCCTTTTGGGGCCTAGTTCCTGAGGATTCGCTGCCCGACCTGTTAGTCACACCATTATTGTTGTTGGTGCCTACGTTGCTGCTCTCCTGCACACGCTGTGGATACCTGGAGAGGGTTTCGGGTGTCAACGCCCCCGCGGCCCGGTCTGTGACCAGGCCTCATGGTTGATCAGGGCCTGATCAACCAGGCTGTTACTGGTCGTGAGCAGGTGTGCTGGCAAGGGTCTCTGGTGGACAGTGGCCACAACCTTTAGTTTCAATATGGCGGCGACGTACCGGAGGCGGATAAACACTGTGTGTATTGAAGTGCTGGTGGGAGCTATCTACCCATCCAATGCAGAAGTATTATTGCCTGCCATAATTCGGGACGCTTATGGAATACCCACGGAAGATTTATATGGAGTAGTGCTAAATGGAGCCTCTAGGGTATTTGTGAAATTTGTGACCAGTGGAGCATATGAACGAGTGGTTGACGCTTACCAGGACAAGCGAATGGTCGTTAGTGAAGGCTTGGAGGTGAGGTTACGGGACGTGTCGGCTACGTATGTTTGGATCAGAGTACGTAATTTGCCATTTGAGGCCGATGCTGTTGATGTGAAGAGGGTCTTCCAGGCATATGGAGTGATACATGCCGCTCTGGTGGTCTGGTGGCTAAAGCTCTCGCTTCACACGGCGAGGGCCTGGGTTCGATTCCCAGCCAGGGCAGAAACATTGGACGTGTTTCTTTACACCTGTTGTCTATGTTCCCCATCAGTAAAATGGGTACCTGGGTGTTAGTCGACTGGTGTGAGTCGCATCCTAGGACACTGACCTAATCTGTCCGAAATGCTCAGCATAACAAGGGACTTTCTATATAGTAGTATGTCACTGATGTCAGCTATGGTCTGTATACCTTGTACATGTACTTGTAGTAAATAAAGATATTATTATATTATTATTAACATCGGGAGGTGGACCCAGGGGGCCTATGCTGGTATGCCGGAAGGGTCGGTCAGTCTCAAGATGACATTGAGGAGACCAATACCTTCGTATGTTCTCCTGCCGGAATTCCGTACGCAAGTCTATGTTACGTACGTGGGGCAGGTGCGAACGTGTAGGCTATGTGGGCAACCGGGGCATATGGCACTGGCGTGTGACCGACGGGGGATACCAACCCAGCGACAACATGGTGCCACGATGCAGGAACAAGGGGAGACGACATTGCAGGATGAGGCTGTACATCAACAGGAGCCAGCAGCTACGGGTGAGCTGATTAGTACTGGCAAGTGGAGTGACGTCATGGAGGAAGAGGCGGAGGTGGTTGTATCACTGCCACCGGTGACGCAGCCGGATGAGGATCGTGGCTCCCTGGATCGTGAGGTGCGGAGGGAGGATGACGTATTGGTTGACTTATCTGGACCTCTCTTGGAAGATTTGCAGAAGATGCTAGATAGCCCGGCGCCGGTGGCAAGGCCAGGTGAAGTACTGAATGGGCGTGTAAGTATGGAGGCAG
>WNWK01043847.1:0-15333 GCA_009830355.1 Cherax destructor | reverse complement strand
CCTCCTCAATCAGAAGTTGAGTTACCCTGAACAGAGTTTGATCCACCCAGAGATGATAACCATTCTGTATATGTAAATCTTACCCTAGCAGAGTTGGGGTTAAATGTAAAAGACTGTATAATTAGATGATTGAGTTAAGAAAAATTTGTGACGTGTTTTTTTGTTACTAAGTTTTCATTATCTAAATTTTTTTTTTGTGTGTGTTCATGTTCCCTGCGGGTTCATTTAACAGTTGATCTCTAGCCGAGTCTCTCTGTTAAAACTTTTTCCCCGTGTAAATATATTTTTTCCCCCGGGGCCCTAGTATGAATCAGATTGATCGTAAATTTGCAAATTGAAATTTATGTAATCCATTATATCTAGATCCAAAATTTCTTTTAAGTACCATTAACTAAAGGGGGAATATTAATCTTGATTAGTTCAAAGTTATAATGTTTTTGCTATTGTATAGTTTCCCCCAAGTACCACCTGTCTGTTCAGCCTATAGGTTGTATAGTATGCCGGGGCGTCATCGATAACAGGGCCCGAGCTTGTCAATTATATATGCACTTGTGGGTATATTTTAAAAGCTGGCCCCTTTGCGTGTCGGGTACCCGCTGCGTCAGAGGCTCAGGCAGGGCACAGCCTATCATGGCGGGGCGGCCTCCTGCGACGGGCCCTACACAGGTGAACAGACTGGCTGGACTCTCCCTTTCACTTACTGTAAATATACCAACCATCCAAAAGGAGATCTTTGACCTCCTATATTCTCTCAAGCCCCACACGACACGTGCGGCCAAGTAACAGCCTGGTTGTCAGGCCGTCCACCATGAGGCCTGGTCGAGGGGGCCCCCCGGGGGCGTTCCCCCCCGGAACCTCTCCAGGTAAACTCCGGTAAACCTTTTTTTTGAGGACGTCGGCTGGTCATGGTGGGGATGACCCGCCTCTGTTGCTCCTCCTCCTCACCCACTGATCTTTGATATGTGGTACCCTTTTCGTCAATAATTCGTTCCAGAATGCTGTTCAGTGCCGTTACCGAACAATTTGTTCCCTAAGGACAAATGTAAATTAGTTTCCCCGTTTAGCCCCCAAAAAAATACACAAACAAAGCACTTAAAAAAATAATTACAAAATTTTTTGAGTTGGGGCAGTACGAAATTGGGGGTCCACTGTAGTTATTATCGGTAGCATTGGAGCTTGTTTGTGAATCTTTGGGAAATGAGGTTCACAGAAATATATTTTGTTAAGGAAAATTTTTGACGTTTATAGTCGTATGTCATATGACACTCCTTTCAACATTGTCATAACTTATCCTCCCTTCCTTGGATTGAACCTAGTTGTCTCCCATTCCCAGACGCTATATGATCCCTATGGGTTTAGCGCTTCCCCTAAATATGGTAATAATTAAAATGATTCCTCATTTTCACTGCTGATCCTTCACGATGCCGGGTCACTTTAACGCGGTAGTATGGCTTGAGTGTTTTGTCCTTAAGGAGGAGTCTCTTTAATGTGAGGGTACCTGGGTACCTGCCAGACTAAGAACCCAGTGTGAGTGGTACCTGGGTACATGGCTGAGTAAGAACCCAGTGTGAGTGGTACCTGGGTGCCTGGCTGACTAAGAACCCAGTGTGAGGGGTACCTCGGTACCTGGCTGAGTAAGAACCCAGTGTGAGGGGTACCTGCCTGACTAAGAACACAATGTTGAGGGGTACCTGGGTACCTGGCTGACTAAGAACCCAGTGTGAGGGTACCTGGGTACCTGTCGCCTAAATTTGCTAATCGTGGCTGCCGATGACAAGGAGTGAATTATGGATATGGAATGTGGGATGCAAAAATTACTTAGAATAAGTCACAGTGGGCGGGTAGGACATTTACTGAGATGCATCACAAACGCTTCGGTGCCAAATCAATTACAATCATCAGGATTCATTTCTGAAACATAATATAACATCAATCATAATAAGTTATTAAAATTCAATAAATCATACGCAAAATATAAGAAAAAGTTGAAACATACGTAAACTAACCAAGAAAGGTGTTTTGTTCTTGAATCAGGGGATTTATATTAAGTTGAAGCAACAACAATCCTCAGTGTTATGGTCTGAACATTGTTGTGACTTGTTTTTTATTGTTACAATCTGAATCCTCCCTTGCTTTACTTAAGTATCAACTTATTATCTCGTGCTTTGCCTATGATTAATAGTATCTCTAAAGAATTGTTATGGGTTGTACATTACGTCATATTCCAGAAATGAATAGTGATGATGGTGTGTGGTATCTAACCAAAATATTGATTATACACTACAATAAATGTCGTAAGATTAAAAAAATTCCTCCTAGTTTATGAATTCTGTTTCCTCCAGCTAATCAGTCGTACTTCCTTTGTAATTATGGTTCCCGTAACACGAGCGTGAATTGGTTAATTTTTTAAGACAGTAGTAAGTTTATAACGATAAATATAAATTTAATTATGTTAGAAATTGAGTATGAAAAGAAAAGAAAAACACAGTACCGTAACTGGAACAGTACACGAATAATTATTTGTGTACTGTTTCAGTTACGTCCTCAATGTGCGGATTATAACCCGCACTGCTGTCTTTTCCCTTCCAGTCTCCCTCCTTTTCCCTTCCTCTGTTTCCTGTTTCTCCCTTCCCTCCCTCTGTCTCTCTTCTACCCTGCCGTACCTTCCCTTACCCTGCCATACCTTTCCTTCCCTCGCCTCCATTTGGTTTCAGCCCTAATATCCTTCCGTCATGGTGGTCACAATGGTATTAGTCTTCAAGCTAAATCGGGCGGAAATACTCGCATCTTAGCCTGACATACAGCTAAATTTGTCAGCATTTAACGTTACTTTAGCCAGATATGACCGGGAGAATGTATAAGCCTCTTTAAGATTGTAGGAGTCGATCCATAGCTCTTGGTCTCTGCTGATAGATAAGTGTGTTGCACCACCTAATATATCTCCTTTTACTGTAAATGATTTTCACAGTTGAATTACTCGACTGTTTTAACTTTTAAGGTTTAAATAATAAGGACCCAGATGGAAATAAGCCACTCTGTGACTTTCTTTGGTTGTCCTGGGTAATTTACACTACGTATGATAAGTGTACTTGTGTGTACCTGTGCCTAAATACACTTACTTCCCCCTCCTACTTTACGTGTTTATACTTTCCCGAGGAACACGGAAGAAAGGTTGACATCTCCCCGGTGGCTCAGTCTTGGATCAAGTCTAGTGATTGCTTGCGAAACCACGTAGCTGTTAGTGCTAGCAACATGTAGTCCGACGCAAGCTCTACAGCCCAGGTGATAAGAGTGTTCGGATGAACATGTTAAGATTCATTTGAAATCATTTAGTAGAATGTTGGCGATTCCTTTTACATAAGCAGGTAGAGCATTAATTTAACATTTTCTGACTTCAATAAAGCCGCTGTTTGCTCTGTTACATTATATCTAACATTTCCCTCCTAATCCTTATATATCCGCCAGTCCTCTATTAAAAATTTAAATTTTTCATACAATAAATAAGAAATATAATTAGTACAGATGCTAGGAACGTTTATCATAAATTAAATAATTAGTGCGACGCTACAAGCAATGAGTGACAGCTTACCTGTGCATGTACACCACCTGTGCATGTACACCACCTGTGCATGTACACCACCTGTGCATGTACACCACCTGTTCATGTACATGTACACCACCGGTTCATGTACACCACCTGTACATTTACATGTACACCACCTGTGCATGTACATGCTCTCCACTTGATCATGCACATACACATGTACACCACCTGAGCATTCACATACACATGTACATCACCGGTGCATGCACATGCACAACACCTGTGCATACACATGCACACAACCTGAGCATGCATATACACATGTACATCTAAGCATAAATATACACATGTACACCTGAGCATGCACATACACATACACAACTGAGCATGCATATACACATGTACACCTGAGCATGCACATACACATGTACACCTGAGCATGCATGTACACATGTACACCTGAGCATGCATATACACATGTACACCATCTGAGTATGAATATACACATGTACACCACTTGAGCATGCACACACATGTACACCTGAGCATGCATATACACATGTACACCTGAGCATGCATATACACACGTACACCACCTGAGTATGAATATACACACGTACACCTGGACATGCAAATGGATGTCCACCACCTGGACATACACACATGTCCACCACCTGGACATATGCATGTCCACCACCTGGACATACACATACATGTCCACCACCTGGACATATACATTTCCACCACTTGGACATACACATACATGTACAGCACGTGGACATACACATACATGTCCACCACCTGGACATACACATACATGTCCACCACCTGGACATACACATACATGTCCACCACCTGAACATACACATACATGTCCACCACCTGGACATACACATACATGTCCACCACCTGGACATATACATGTCCACCACTTGGACATACACATACATGTACAGCACGTGGACATACACATACATGTCCACCACCTGGACATACACATACATGTCCACCACCTGGACATACACATACATGTCCACCACCTGGACATACACATACATGTCCACCACCTGGACATATACATGTCCACCACTTGGACATACACATACATGTACAGCACGTGGACATACACATACATGTCCACCACCTGGACATACACATACATGTCCACCACCTGGACATACACATACATGTCCACCACCGGGACATACACATACATGTCCACCACCTGGACATATACATGTCCACCACTTGGACATACACATACATGTACAGCACGTGGACATACACATACATGTCCACCACCTGGACATACACATACATGTCCACCACCTGGACATACACATACATGTCCACCACCTGGACATACACATACATGTCCACCACCTGGACATATACATGTCCACCACTTGGACATACACATACATGTACAGCACGTGGACATACACATACATGTCCACCACCTGGACATACACATACATGTCCACCACCTGGACATACACATACATGTCCACCACCTGGACATACACATACATGTCCACCACCTGGACATACATATACATGTTCACCACCTGGACATATACATGTCCACCACTTGGACATACACATACATGTCCACCACTTGGACATACACATACATGTCCACCACCTGGACATACACATACATGTCCACCACCTGGACATACACATACATGTTCACCATCTTTTTCTTAAGCTTCTTGCATCTTGTTTTCTTTGTATTTTCTTTCTTTTTTCCTCTCCTGTTGTTTTCATTCCTTTTTTCTCATATTATTCATCCATTTTTTCTTATTTAATCGTTTTTCTTTTTATTTATTTTTCCATTATCTTAATTTTTTATTCATTTATATTTATTTTTCCTCCTCCTCATCATCATCATAATCATCATTATCATCGCCTTCTTTTTATTTTTCTGCTTCCTCAACTCTTTCCTCTTCTTCTTCTTCTTCTTCTTCTTCTTCTTCTTCTTCTTCTTATTATTATTATTATTATTATTATTATTATTATTATTATTATTATTATTATTATCGTCATTATTAAATGAATGTGCCACAGTTGCTCGGGTCATTAAAAGCTTGAAATATTTTACTCTGCTGTGGTTAGCTTACGGCGTCTCATCGGCACCAACACAGGCAGCAAACTTACGCCTGCAGGCCAGTTGTAAACACGGCCTTCACGAGGCCGAGGTTCTCTATACTCGCAGAGTTCTAATTTGAGTTGGATTTTGTGTGGCCTCGTGAAGGGTTCTTGTCCTCGTACTTGCAGCCGTCATCTCATTTCTGGAGGCATTCTTGACATTACTCGTGTAATGTGTTCCATTATTATATGTATATGTTTACCAATTTGTTAATTTTCTCTAAATTGTGAACAGTGTTCGTTTACTTTAGGAGGATGTCCTCTTACTCTAGGAGGCTGTCCTCTTACTCTAGGAGGATGTCCTCTTACTCTAGGAGGATGTCCTCTTACTCTAGGAGGATGTCCTCTTACTCTAGGAGGATATCCTCTTACTCTAGGAGGATGTCCCTAATTCGCCGAGGATGCTACGCCCATAGTGGCACCTCCAGAATCGCTGACGGGAGCCCAGCGGCGTTACTAAAGAATAAGTGATGGGGCCCCATGATAGCCTTTGTGGTGCTAGTGGGAATCAGTCAAGCGGAAGCCTCACCCCACTACCAGTACGTCAAACTTAAAGTTACTGCCATCCTGGCGGCTCTCAACACCTTAAATGGGAAGAGCCATCCTTGTCCATCTCCAAACTATTTGCGACTTGTCTGTCAAGACAACATTAGAAAAGGTCGAAGTTTTAAAAAAAGAAACCCTTATTACAAAAGTAGTTGATTGTTTGACAATAACTACACAGGAAGTAACTATCGTCTAGTCAAGTGTGAAACAGATCATGTTATGTTTTCGCACACTTGCACAACTGTTGGTCTTGCCTTTCTTTATCGTGAACATGAGTTTCGAGAGTCTTCCTACGCCCGGAGCCATGGGCTAGGCTCGTCTGGTGCTAGCTTCGTCAATCAGGCTGTTGCTGCTGGAAGCCCGCTGCCTCACATATCCATCACAGCCTGGTTCATCTGGTACCTGGTGAAGATACTTGTCCAATTTCTTCTACACTTGTTCCAGCTATGTTTCTGATATCTTATAGCAAGATGTTGAATAATCTGGGGCCACGAATGTTGATACAGTGTTCCCTTATTGTACCCACTGCACCCTTGTTTTTTATTGGATTTATTTTGCACTTCCTCCCGTATCTCTTGCTCCAGTATGCTGTTATGGCAGGGTGCAGATTTGGGACCAGGCCCTCGAATATTTTCCAGGTATTTATTATCATGTATCTTTCTCTCTTTCTCTCCAGTGAGTATATATTTAAGACTTCAAGGCTTTGATATTTCTCCAGCCCTGAACTGGGCCGTCAACAATGAACAATATTCAATATAAGGGAGTACTAGCATAATTTTCGTTGTTTTGAAAGTTCGCATTAGCGACCCCGTCATCCTCCTGGCTGTCGTGACCTTTGCCTTTTTGTGTTCTTTGAAAGAAAGGTCAGCTGACACAATTTTTCCCAAGTCTTTCACGTATTCCTTTCGATCTATTTAACGATCCTCTTGAGCTTTGTATAGAATGTTCCGTTTGAGTTCAGCATTCTTTCCATACCTAAGCAGCTGGAACTTATCACAAATGAATGTCATGTTATTCCCTACTGCCCACTGGAAAACGCTGACTATATATTCCTGTAATTTTTCAGTGTCTTCTACCGAAGTGACTGTCATGCTTATTTTAGTGTCATCTGCATATGATACAAATCTGTGACTGGAGTTTATATCTATGCCAGCTATAAGGATGAGAAACAGCAGAGGTACCAGGACGGTGCCTTGGGAAACTGAGCTTTTTACCTCGTTTATGCTGGCTTTAACTCTGTTTACTACTACCTTTTGTGTTCTGTGTGGGAAGAACCCGAAAATCCATCTGCCTACCTTCCCCGTAATCCTATGGCCCTCATTTTGTGTTCAATCACCCGATGATCACACATGTCCCGAATGTTGGGACCCAGTCCCTGGACCCATTATGTGCCTCTGCAACCATTTGACCACGGCTCACAATAATAGTCTTTTTAGTCTGTGTTCATAACATCTGCATTTTGGTTGTCTTCCAAAGTCTCCGTAATTCTATCATAGTGGTTCAAGTGAATGTCACAAACTTCGTCCTTCATGCAGCAGACTCCTGACCTTCACATTCCTATATGTTTCTATTGTTTTGCTGCCGAAGTGGCCAGTAGTGGCGCCTGGGTAATGAGACATAATTGCTTATGTTTTCTTTACATCATGTTGGGCACCAAACCCGGAAGGGTAATAAAGTACCATTAGGAAGAAACGGCATTGTTATTTTCATCATGGGGGAACGATAAACCCCTGAAAAGCCAGGAGAATAGGGAGGGGGGGGAATATTATTATTATAAGTGGACCCTCGGTTAACGAAAGGTCCCGTTAACGAAAATTTCGGAAAACGAAAGCTTTTTTCGTAATCGGTTAGCGAAAAAATCCTCGGTTACCGAAAGGTATTAGACGTGTCCGCCTGCTCCGCGCAAGCGCAGGACGCCAGTGAAGCTTTGTTTACCATTGAGAGAACATTACCTAGCGTGCTCTTTCAAAGATTCACAATATATTTGGTGTCTTTTTTGGTGGTTTAGTTATTGGCACTGTGAAATAAGTCACCATGGGTCCAAAGAAGCTTCCTAGTGGCACCCCTGTGGTAAAGAGAGTGAGGAACACCATCGAACTGAAGAAGGAAATCATAGAAAAATATGAGAGTGGTGTACGTCTGAGTGATCTTGCCAGGATGTACAAGAAAAATCCATCTACTATCGGCACTATCCTGGCACAGAGAAATGAGATCAAGGAAGCTAATGTTGCAAAGGGTTAATTTGTTAACAAAACAAAGATCGAAAACAGTGGATGAGGTTGAGAAGTTGTTGTTGGTGTGGATCCATGAAAACAGAGAGCGGGTGATAGTATTTCTATGGCGATAATTTGTGAAAAGGCAAGGAAGTTGCACGCAGATCTTGTGAAGACAATGCCTGCAACCAGTGGTGAGGCGAGTGATTTTAAAGCCAGCAAAGGCTGGTTTGAGAAGTTTAAGAAACGTAGTGGCATACACAATGTTGTGAGGCATGGTGAGACAGCCAGCTCAGACAAACGTGCAGCTGAAAAATTTGTGCACGAATTCAAGGGGTTCGTAGAGGCTGAACAATTCCTCCCCCAACAAGTGTTTAATTGTGATGAAACAGGCCTGTTTTGGAAGAAAATGCCCAACAGGACCTACATTACTCAGGAGGAAAAGGCACAGCCAGGACACAAGCCTATGAAAGACAGGCTAACTCTTATGTTTTGTGCCAATGCCAGTGGTGATTTTAAAGTGAAGCCTTTACTGGTGTATCACTATGAAAATCCCAGACCCTTCAGGAAACACAGTGTTGACAAGAATAAATTGTGTGTGCATTGGAAAGCTAACACCAAGGCATGGGTCACTACGGAGATTTTCAAGGAATGGTTGACTGGAGTGTTTGGCCCTAATGTGAAGAAATACCTCCTGGAAAAGAAATTGCCACTCAAGTGCCTTCTGCTACTGGACAATGCTCCTGCTCATCCTCACAACTTGCAAGAGTTGTTGCCTGACAACATAAATTTCATCAGAGTGAAGTTCTTGCCTCCTAACACCACTCCTCTCCTCCAGTCCATGGACCAGCAGGTCATTTCCAACTTCAAGAAACTGTACACCAAAGCACTGTTTCAGAGGTGCTTTAATATGACCAATGACTCTGAATTGACCCTAAGAGAGTTCTGGAAAGAACACCTCAATATCGTGCATTGCATAGGCCTTATAGGTAAGGCTTGGGAGGAAGTGACTTCCAGGACTCTGAACTCTGCTTGGAGACCACTGTGGCCGGATTGTGTCCAAGAGAGGAATTTTGAAGGATTTGAGGCTGACCCTGACCCTGACGACCCTGTGCCTGTTGTGGAACATGTTGTGGAAGATATTGTGGAATTGGGGAACAGCCTGGGGTTGGAGGTGAGTGGTGAGGATGTGGAAGAGTTGGTGGAGGAGCACAGGATAGAGCTAACAACTGAAGAGCTGCAAGAGCTTCATCTGGAACAGCAACAGACCACAGCTGAGGTTATTGCTTCACAGGAGGAGAGAGAGATAAGGAGGTGCCTTCTTCAGTGCTTAAGGAGATGTGTACAAAGTGGAATGAGTTGCAGACATTTGTTGAAAGATACCACCCTGAGCAAGCTGAAATGAGCCTTCTGTGCAACCACTTCAGTGACAGAGCCATGTTGTACTTCAGAAAAGTGTTGAAGAGTCACCAGAAACAGAGGACTCTGGACAGCTACTTCACCAGGCAGGGGTCTAGTGACTCTCAAGCTGGTCCTAGTGGCATTAAAAGACCAAGAAGGGAAGTAACCCCAGAGAGGGACTTGTCACCTGAAGTCCTTTTGGAGGGGGATTCCCCTTCCAACCACTAACACCTGCTCCAGTCATCATCTATACTATCTTCCAGATGCCTGCAAGTCTCTTCAATAAAGGTAAGTAAATGTTATTTTTTTTTATTTTGAGTGATTATTTTTTTGTGGAACGAATTAATTGTATTTACATTATTTCTTATGGGAAATAAGGTTTCAGATAACGAAAGATTCAGATTAAGAAAGAGCTCCTGGAACGGATTAATTTCGTTAACCGAGGGTATTGTTATTTTGTAATATAATATTATATTGTTTTGTTATATGTTATTATATTGTTACATTATATTTTTATTATTACATTGTTATATTATGTTTTTATTATATTATTATATTGATATATTAGATTGTTATTGTTATATTCGTTGGAAAGCGATGAATCAGAGGAGATACAGTGCCTGAGAGACGATACATAATCAAGCTTAATACGATGAAAGGAAAAACACCTTCAATCTTTTTCTTGGATAAAGAGCGCGTCACCAAAGATAGAGGGGCAGCTTATAAAATCCCTTAATTAAGTGTAGAATCAATGGTAAATGTGGCATCCTGATCCAAGTTAAGGAGGACCAGGTCTTCCAGAGCTCCGCTCAGTGTAATATGAGAAGTGTGAAAGACATCTCTGGAAATACATGGCAGGTGTGAGCGACCTCACTATGTAAACACATGACAGATGTGAGCGACCTTACTATGTAAACACGTGGTAGATGTGAGCGACCTCACTATGTAAACACGTGGTAGATGTGAGCGATCTCACTATGTAAACACGTGGTAGATGTGAGCGACCTCACTATGTAAACACGTGGTAGATGTGAGCGATCTCACTATGTAAACACGTGGTAGATGTGAGCGATCTCACTATGTAAACACGTGGTAGATGTGAGCGACCTCACTATGTAAACACGTGGTAGATGTGAGCGACCTCACTATGTAAACACGTGGTAGATGTGAGCGACCTCATTATGTAAACACGTGGTAGGTGTGAGCGACCTCACTATGTAAACACGTGGTAGATGTGAGCGACCTCACTATGTAAACACGTGGTAGATGTGAGCGACCTCCCTATGTAAACACGTGGTAGATGTGAGCGACCTCCCTATGTAAACACGTGGTAGATGTGAGCGACCTCCCTATGCAAACACGTGGTAGATGTAAGCGACCTCACTATGTAAATACGTGGTAGATGCAAGCGACCTCACTATGTAAACACATGACAGATGTGAGTGACCTCACTATGGAAACACGTGGTAGATGTGAGCGATCTCACTATGTAAACACGTGGTAGATGTGAGCGATCTCACTATGTAAACACGTGGTAGATGTGAGCGACCTCACTATGTTAAATCTACATAATGCAAATTTCAGGTGCCTGAAACATCTGTGAGCCTTCAAGACCATGAAAAACATTGAATATTACGTACCCAGAAAAGTGAATATGTATCCAAGGTTTGTATATAAATGACTGACTTATTTACCTAATTAAACGCTGGTTAGACTGAGTTTGACTTGTTAGGTCCCAATTTACTTTTTTTATGGATTTTTTTTTTTTTTGGAAATTAATGAAGAACTGGTTTTGATGCAATAATTTCGGAATTGTACATCTCACTGCTTCATCAGTTATACGTTTATAACTTGTTTATGCACCATCAAAGCGGACTGTAACTTTCTATGCACGCAAATTTTATGATACTGGTCTCTTTGAGTTAACAAAAGTGTACATCTTAAGCTTCTTTGCAAAACTTGTGTTTCTTAGTGGAAGTTATGATTTAGTTTTTGTCTATTTATGTCCTAAATTGGCCAACCAATTGATGGCATTGCAATATTAGTTTCAATGTGATAACTTGTGAATGTCACTTTGGCTTTACTTCACATATTCATCTATATAATTTAGCCTCAATATAAACTTACGCCTCGCTATGCTCTGCTGCTATCGCGCTCACTGATACACAGAGGACAGGGTTTACGCAATATGGGGATACCTTTCTAGGTTCGCCCAGCGACCAGTATACATCTGGTTTATTCCACGAGAGAATACTAAGCTCGAGAGAGTTATAAACCGGCCCAGAAAAGTGAGGGATGGAAGAGTAAGGTTTGATTCAAGTGAGAAACTGGTTTAAGAACATTTCACTAGTTTTAAGGCAATTCTTCCTCCATCCCATTGATGACGAGTTATTGTGTCCAAATCATCATAGTTTACACCTGGCAAATATTGGACATTTTCCTTCCAAATCTTTGAACATGTGTACCACTTCATAATAATTACAGACTGGTGGTAAAATCCTCTCTACCGATAGAATTTTATATGATCATAGAACAGTGGTGCAAAAAGTCCACTAAGATATACAAAGCTTATATATTATATATATATATATATATATATATATATATATATATATATATATATATATATATATATATATATATATATATATATAAAGCATACACCTCCAAAGTCTTTTCAAATCTTCTTCCTGGGAATGTAAGGGATATTACCAGCACCTCATCACCGTTCTTCTAGATTATTCTTAATATTGTCATGGGGCGCGCTAAACCAGGATGGATTATACAGCTCCTGTGGGGAAGGAGATGGAAGGCATTTAGGCTTAATTCTGTGAACTGGAGCATAGATCCAATTCCCTAGATCAAGAGCCCCTCACTAGCATCAAGGAACCTCTCTTGAGGGTCCGGTCTTCAAGACAGAACGTGACTAATTGCTCCTCAAAATGCTTGATCAACCAGGTTGTGTTGCACACATTATGCTCTAAGCATCAGTTACCAGGAGGATGGCGTCGGGTCTGCGATCCCATGAAGAGCTCCACAACGACGCCATCAACGACATAAAGCTTTCAGTTTCTCACAGATAACGACAAATTGGATTTTTTTTTGTATTTAGAAGGAAGCAGAAACCCGTAGTGATAAGCAGCACTTGGTAAAAGGGTCATTACTGTTTTTGTGATTATGATTATATTATTATTATTATTATTATTATTATTATTATTAATTGTATTACTGTTATTAGTAATATTATTATAATTTTTATTAATTGTATTATTATTATTATTATTATTATTATTATTGTTTTTATTAATTGTATTATTATTATTATTATTATTATTATTATTATTAATAGCAACAATTATTTTCCCCTGGCAACTTACAGGAAGGAGAGGGCAGCGAAGAGATGTTTTTCTGCCACTGTGTCGAGACTTGTTAAGCAGAATCTGATAAATGCGTCCGGCTGGCTCATTATTTTTAATGGCTGTGCTGGCGAATGTATCAGCCTGGTTGACAGTGAGTGTGTCAGCCTGGTTGACAGTGAGTGTGTCAGTCCTGGTTGACAGTGAGTGTGTCAGCCTGGTTGACAATGAGCTGAGTGTGTCAGCCTGACTGACAGTGAGTTGAATGTGTCAGGATGGTTGACAGTGAGCTGACTGTGTCAGCCCGGCTGATAGTGTGTCAGCCTGGTTGATAGTGAGCTTGTCAACCTGATTGATGGTGTGTCATACTGGTTGATAGAGTCAACCTCTCTGATAGTATTTCAGCTTAGTTGATAGTGAGTGTGTAAGTTTGGTTGATAGTGAGTGTGTCAGCTTGGTTGTGAGGGAAAATTTCGTTAGAGGAGAGTGGAAGCATGAATAAGTGGTGGTGGTAGTGTAAATGGTTGAATGCTTGTTGGACACTGGGCACGCATCGTTACCTCTCTACACTCCTTCCTTCTCCACACGGTGGGAGATTACATGGGACCCTCCTGGTGAGTTCACATCACTCGACTTTCTGATCCCACCAAGTCTGTAAGTAAGAATTTCCACTTGTTTTGCTTTATATTGTGTGTTGGGTATTTTAATTTAACTGGGCCTGATTTGACTTAGATATTATAATTAATTTTTTTCTTAGTCCTCACCATTTCTCCTAAAGGCCTTTTGCCCATCAGGGTTTTAAACTTTTTGTTATTTTGTTTTTTCAGCCTTTTTGATCGAGCTGGGTCACTCGACACTGGTGAGACAAGGTGGGCAGCTTGACCAATGCACTAAATCAGAAACTTAACCTCATCTTTAACTGACCACAGCAGTGTGTAGCTTCACCCTTTGTAACTGATCATTTGTTGTCTTCAAGGCCCATCAGGTAGTCTCCATCGAGTACACCAAGGCAGCATCTTCTATCGGTGAAACAACTATTTGCGTTAGTCCCGTGCTGTAGTTTATACCAGTCACTTCTACCAGTGACTACCTCGTCTCACACAGGATTCTCGTTCACACATCGTCAATCCTGAGAGCTGCTTGCTACGTCCCTGGGCTTGTCGAAATTCCATCTGTCTGTTGTATGTATTAGCTTCCTGTCACGAAATTAATGTATTTTATTTTCATTATTTGCTTCAGTCTGGAAAATTTCATGTTTGATTGTTTTACATTTTATATAATTATATTTTTGCATACTTTCAATAAAATTGTTTCAGTCTGTTATAATATATTATTTTCTTTTCTTTTGAAGAGAAGGACTGGTCCTTTCAAAACACCTTTTGAGGTCTGAATGGGCCGTTATACCTTCACATTGGTTGATGGTGAGTGCGTCAGCTTGGCTATCAGTACAGTATCAGCATGGTTGATAATGTATTGGGTCAACATAGCTGACAGTGTAGTGAGTCAGTTTTGCAGCCTGTGTAGTGCGCGTGTCAGCTAAGCCGACAGTGTAGTGTCAGTCTGGTTCACAGTAGTGGTAGTGTCAGCCTGGTTAACAGTAGCTACTGTCAGCCTGGCAGATAGTTTAGTGAGATTCACATCATGCCTGACAGTGTAGATTGATTGTAAGAGCTGTTGACAGTAATGAGTGTCAGTGCGGCTGACAGTAACGAGTTTATCAGTCTATTAGAAAGTGTAGTGTTGTTTAGAACTGGTTAGATAAGTACACTTTTCTGCATGAAACAACATATATCAAACGTTACTTATCTTGCAACGGCATGATGTCCAGCAGCTGCAACCTGACCAACCCTTCGTAGTGCCGTCCTGTAACCACCGGAGCTGTGGATTAATAAGTTTGTTAAATATCAATTTGCCCCAAAGGATCTATATTTCAGCATTTCATTCCTTATTTGAAATCCTTTGTAGTAGTTGTACTCACTTGGTTTGGGCTTAAAAGCCCGCCGATAACGAGGTCTGTTGGTAATTCCAGTCAAATCTCACCCTTATCTATCAGCTGCAGCTAACATAACTAGGTGTGAGTATGGCTGGACTTACCTGGGTCTTGTAACTGACCCAATTTCCC
>WNWK01043846.1:0-15333 GCA_009830355.1 Cherax destructor | reverse complement strand
AGTATCGTAGCAAACCTTTGTACTATTTCCAGCTGTTTGACATGCATTATAAGATGCAGGTTTCGTACTGGTGTTGCGCACTCTAAGATGGACTCGACATACTCCGAGTATAAGGTAGTGAATACTTCTTTGTTGAGACTCCTCAAAGCTACTTTTATGTGTGTGTGTGTGTTAAAGTCACCATCTGTAAAGGCTCTTGTCAGTAAACACTTGTCCTTTCTTTTGTACTCACCTATATGTGGTTGTTAGTGTCAAGTCACAGCTCCTGACCCTGGTGTGTGTGTGTATTCATCTATTTGTGGTTGTGGAGTTGTTGGGGAGAATGGTAGCGTGACAGCTCCTGGCCCCGCCTATTCGGTGGTATGTGTGTGTGTGTGTGGCTACTGATTCAGTGACCCCACGGTGTTATTTTTGGGGGTTTTGGGGTGGTTCTACTACATTGTCTTATATATTATTTTCCCCAACCCCCAACATTTCACTGACTTATAATACCCGAATATTTATCTTCCTTTGCCAGCAACGTTTAAAAAAAAAGGGGTTTTCTAATGCAATTTTGATTTTGTATTATCCCGTGACAGGTAAAATTGCTTGAATTGCATTTGCCATTTTATTTAAATCTCTTTTGTTGTTACGGGGCAAAGCAAGAGCTTCAAAAAACAAAATTAGGATGACTAGTTTTGGGAGAAACATTTGTGTTGTTAGCTCATACTAATAAAAAAGGGGAACTTGATGCCCTAAAGAAGGGAAATTTTTGGACAGCTTCCAGTATAAAAAAATTTTTTGTGTAATGTCGAGAAAAAAGTAATTGAAAGAATATCAGTAAAAGTTTTTGTTTTCCCCCCAAACATGCTAAATGGTGACTATCGAAAATAATATATATCTGAGGGCCCGAATTTTCCCAATACGCTCTCTATAACAGCCTCCCCAATTTCCCAACAATCATTCCCCCTTTTGGTTTAAAATTTCCCAAAATTCGCTTAACATCCCCAAAACCTCTCTCCCTCTAGAATCCCCTTTTAGAAACATAAAACACTTAGTATTATAATCCAGTTTATTGACCCACATAATTCTTTTTAGTTTAAACATTTATCATTAGATTAAAGGGGAAAAATACCGGAATCAGATGACTAATACACATATGCAAAATTTGATAGACCCTTTAAAAAGGGACACTCCACACAGGGGTACCTGTGTTGTAACAGGTCTTAAGTCTTAAAAACCCTTTGGGGACAAGGTTTTTTAAGGTTCTGTTTATATGCAAAAGTTAATGATGTTCAGAGCATTTTGGGTCGATCTGTGTTGTCTGAAGCCATATAGTGTCTGTCCATGAAAATATTATTTTTTAAGGGTGTTTCCCAAGGTTGGTTAACAAGTCAAATTTTTCCCCGGGCTTTTGGTGTGTGTGTATCCCCAGTTGTGGTTGCAGGGCGCCACAGCTCCGGGCCCCCCACTGGTGTGTGTGTGTGTGTGGGGCGCGCGGTGGGTGGGGAGGGCGTGCATGCATGGTACTTTGCGAGCCAGTTTGTCTTGTAGGTTACAGGAATTAAAAAAGTCGTTGATTTAAGAAGGGGAATTCCCGACGAGAATGTTTTGAGAAGGTTGGTAATCTGCGACCCCAAAGTCAGCCGGGAAGGTGTTGAAGATTATGTGTTTGGGGGCCCAAAGGGAACTCAGATCTTTAGGGAGGTGATACAGAAGTGGGGGTTGACGTCATTATTGGGAAAGGTGTTGTTTGTTTGGGAAAAAGAGCGAGTATTAGTGAATGTGTGTCTGGGTGTTGATTCCAGGGAGTATGCTGCCTTTTTCAATGTCAATGGTGTTCGGAGGGGCAGAAAGATTTTAGGTGAACAGGGAAAATAAAAAAGAATAAAAATATGGGAAGAAGGGCTTAAGCCACTTCTTCGCACATATGCTGTATTTTTTTTAAGATTGATGGAGGGAAAAATGGTCTCCCCGGGGGATTTAAAAACCCGGTTGTTTCAGAAGAGTCAATGATTTTTTGTTTTTGGTGTCGGGAGGTGGGGGAATATTAAGATGGAGGGAGTTCCTTTGATTTTTTAAATGCATTTCCAGAACCCCGATGTGTAGTAATTCGTTATTGTTCTTAAAAACTGAAAGATAAATTAATGTTTGTTGTTTCTTTGGTATGATTATTTAGTATGGTTTCAGAATCCCCGTTAAAAAAACATACTACGGGTGAGTGTCCGCTTATAAGGTAGTGGTTACGGGGGGGCGCGCCACACGGGGGGCGGGGCGCCACACGGGGGGCGGGGCGCCACACGGGGGGGGGCCACACGGGGGCGGGGGCCCTGGGGCGGGGCGCCCACGGGTGGGGGCGCCACCCTTTGAAACCTGGGGATGTTTTTAGATTTCCCCGCCATCTCTCTCTGTGTTGGGTTTTTTGGGTGATGTTTAGGGGAAGTTATGCAAATTACTTTGTCTGGGTAACACAGCTACACAATATTATTATGGGGAGCGCTTTAAAACCCCTAGAGATTTTACAACGCCTTTTTGAGGGGTATGGGAAGGGCATTCAGGGAACTGAATCGAGCCTGATCAAGATCAAGACCCCCACGACATCAAGGAAAATTTCCCCTTTTTGGGGGAAAATTTTCAGGATATTTATGTCAGCTAATATTAAGAAACGGTTTTTTAGAAAGTATGAAAAAATTCCCCAAATTTGTTATTCCAGTTGATAAATCGTCCGACATCAATGGAAAAAAACAGGTTTCCCCCATATCACATTCATTCACAAATACGTAATAATCACACAGTTTCTATTTTGCAAGAAACTTTTTAAAGTATTTTTTTAAAGAGGTTCCCCGGCCTGGTGGCTAAAGTTCTCGCCAAAAGGCGAGGGTCTGGTTCGATTCCCACCCGGGTAGAAACATTGGGTTTGTTTCACCCCGGTTGTCTATGTTTCACCCATCAGTAAAATGGGAAAACCGGGTGTTAGCGACTGGTGGGGTCGCACCCCGAGAAAAGGGGAACCTAATTTCCCCAATATGCATAACAAGGGGTTTTCATAAGTCTACCTGGGGGAAATTTCCAACCGCCCCCGCGGCCCGGTCCGTGACCGGGCCTCCTGTTGGACCAGAGCCCGATCAACCAGGTTGGGTTTCCGCTTTGGGGCCCGCAGTCCAACGTACGAACCACAGCCTGGCTGGTCAGGTACCGACTTTTGGTGCCTGTCCAGTGCCAGTAGTATGTTTGATGTCACCCAGGCCCGTATACCTTGTACTTGTAGTAAAAAAGATATTATTATAATGTATTTTTCCGAAAGTGGGGCCCCAGAAAAAAATTTTGGGAAACCACTGTTATAAAGGATTTTTTTTACACCCCAGTTGTTTTATAGCACCGGAACGTGTTTGGTCATAAAATGTAGTGCCCCGTTACTATTGTATTAACATTACGTCTTATTAACCAGTTCAGTGAAAAAATTTTTTTACTGGTTCGGGTGAAGCAGGTTGACTTTTTCATTGTCGGTGTTCTAGTTGATGAGGGAAAGAGTTCCTTTTTATATAACTGGGGGTTCAATCTTCGGGCCCCATTATGTGCCTCTGTCATTTTTTTGACTATCGCCCATAATCAAAAAGGTGTATATAAATTTTATATGTAAAATAGTTTGAAATGTTGATTTTTGTTAAATATATTTGTGTTCACCTACCCCTGAAAGGCTTCAGTATTTAGTGGTTGATGATTTCACCCGGGACAATATTATTAAGTTTAATTTGTGTGGGCAAATTTGTCAATTCACAAATTTTTTTATACAACTTAGAATCGTTGGAATCTATGCGTTAGCGGGAAAATTTCCCCTTTTCTGACTGGCTTCAAATATTTTAGCCTTGTTGTGTTTTAAAGAAATAAAGGGAAGCGTTCTTTTTGGGGCATACAAAATGTTAGTTTGTCAGCTATATTAAATAAATATTGATTTTTATTCAGAAAAATGAAGAATCCCTTTGGGTCTTATCGGCTTAAAAATATTAACGCGGGATGCATTGTGGGGAAATTTTAAATTTTAATGAAATTTTTAAAAAAAAAACTTTGATTTATTTAAACCAGAGAAAGATGGAAAAATGTCTTTTTCGATAGGCTTCAAAAATTTCTATCTTTTATGACCTTTTTAAAAAAAAAAAAAAAAAAAAAAATTTTGCTTACACCTTTTAGCTATGTAAATTTTAAATTGTCATTGTTTAAATTAATTTATTTTCTTAATCAAATTAGACCTTCTTAAAAAAATACAAAAATCAAATGTTTGTTCTTAGAAGATTGTAGGGGAATTTTAAAAGAGAAAATTACAACAAGAAAAAATTTGAAATTTTGAAACTAGTATTTTTTCAGCATTTTTTTTAAATTTTTAAAAGTTTAGCGAACCCTTTACTGTACGACTTAATGCCTCAGCTACCATATTGTTTGTTGTTCTTATTTTTCCCTTAATTTAGAGATCTTATTTGATCAGTTTTAAATTTTTAACCCCGGTCAACCATTACCTAGAATAGAGTTGCGGAAATGGAATAATCTGGGAGAGTGATTTAGTGGGGGCAGGATTCAAAAAGCTTTAAGAGTTAGTTAGTATAATATCTTTATTATGCACCCCATACCCCCTCCTTGGGGTTTGTCAAAAGATTACAGAGGTACAAAAGATCCAGAGACGGGGCCCCAAAAAATTTTTTATAGCTGGAACAAGGTATAAAGGGGGGTTTAACTCACAAGTTTAAGAGGTAATGAATCATGGGGGGAAAAAAACTTACTTACGTTTATACATGGTTGCAATCATAAAAAAATTATAAAAATAATGAGCAATTTTTCTAGTCTACACCTGGTCACAATTAAAGAGTTATTGGGCAAAAATTAATTTATAGTTTTAAAAGAGACGATAAAGGTCTTGGAACAGGGGGTGGACCTAGTAGCGACCAGGGGGGAGAGGCAGGGGCCAGGAGCCGGAATTGACCCTGAACCACAAATACGGGGGTACACTGCCCCTGTACCCAGTGATCCCCACCAGTGACGTCACACCAACACAGGGGGCAGGGCATAAAAAACCCGTGTGAACCAGACTATTACTGGGCCCGCCATTAAAACACACACACACACACACACACACAGACTGTAGGTACTTAAATATTTTACCAAATAAGGAGGAATAAAATAAGGAGGATACTGAGAGGGCCTCAGGTTTGGGTTGAGGGAAGGGAAAATTCCCTTTGGGTCAAGAGTTTTTCACCAGATCCAGGCAATCCCCTTCAAGGGTTTAAAAGTTATATTTTTTTGTAAATAAAAAAATTTGGGAAATTTTTTTTAGGTTATTAAAAAATAGTTATTTAAAAAACTAGAGTTTTTAAAAAAATAAAAAAAAACAAATTTTTTTATACCCTTAAAAATTACATACAGAGAAGAATGAATATGAAAAAGATATACAATAATGAAGGATGATAACGCCAACAGTCGAGATAAGAGTTAGCAGCAGAGAGATGTGGGAAAACGATGTCATCAGTCCATCAGCCTTGAAGATTTTGTTTTTAGGTGGGCAACCCTCAACCTGGGGAAAGTTTTGCTCTATAATTTTTGGGAAAAATGTGGGTTGAAGGGAAAAATAGAGACTTATATACAGGGGGACCCCTGAGTTTTTTTAAAAAAATTTTCCCTGAAGTTCCTAATGCCCTTACCGAACGAATTTACCCCCAAGGAAAAAAATTTCCAGGTTAGTTCATTTCAGACCCCCAAAATACACTTTCCCCAAGAACTTACAAAAGCACGATTTCCGGGGTATTTGTTAACCGAGGGTCCACTGTACTTAAAGGTGAGGGATCCCAAAGAGCAGAATGTAATCATTGAGAGGGTTCGACTTTTTCTGTACGGGAAATGAGGAAGGCAGTGGTTTAAGATTAGGAAAATGGGAAAGTTGGGTTTTTTTTATTGTTGGGTTTCCCCACAGTAGGTTTCCCTTCAGTCAAATACAGAGGGGGTGTTTAGTGGGTGAAACAAAGATGATGAAATTTGGGCCCAAATAACGTTAGAGAAAAAGTATTTGAGGTGGTAAAACCTCAGCCTGAGAAGAGTTCAATTTCAGGTCGGGAACGATTTTTTATAAGGTATTTACCATTTTCAAAATAACACCACTGGCTACAAAACGTTTTCAATAAAGATACCCCCCGTGTTGCACAAGTGTTTTAATTCAGTGGGTTCCCAAAAAGGGGGGCCCCCCCCTGGGGGGGGTGGGGAAAAATCCAGAGGGAAAAAGGGTTTAGAAAAAGTTGGAGGCAGGGGGCGGGGAGGGGGGGCACGAACCAAGGGGTTTTTTTTGAAAAAACTATATGATAAAAAAGTAAGTGAGGTTCTGCCACATTTTAAAAGTCATCTGAACAAATTATTAGAGTTATTCCTCTGAGTGATAACTCGGGTCAAAGATTGGATAAAATGGGTGAAAAAACTGAAGACTGAATTTGGCTTACAATTGACGAGTCCACTTTGCTTTTTCTTTTGTTCGTTTCGTCAGAGATGAAGGTCTGGTTAAAAGCTGTTATTTGCAAGACAACTAAGAAAAAGATAAAAAATGGGGCCAGTTTGTGTTGTTGAAAATTTTTTTAAAGAGAAAGACACCCCGTTTAGCAACATTCTTGCTTGTGCAAAGATGGCAGCCCCAATGATGACAGGTTTTCATTAATGGTTTCCCGTATTTTAAAAAAGCTGTACCTGGTGTGTTTAAGAGCCCCGTGAAATCCACAGGCATCATCGGATTAAAAAAAAAAAAAAAAAACCCAATGGTCGACTTCATCAATATTAAAAATTCATCACTGCAAAAAAATCAAGAAAATTTTCTCAGTTCCTGCCCGTTTAAATCTCTGCACTGGGGTTAAGAAATTACCTGCATGAGGTTTCGGGGCATTACCTGAATTATTACATGAAGTAATTTGGGTGAGGTGGGGACTTAGTAAAGTAGGTCGCAGAACTGTCACTCCCTGATGCCCACCCATTTCACCCCCCCTCAAAAAAAAGCTTGACCTGACATTAAATTAATAATTAAAAAAAACTACTCTTTTAAAATTTAAAAATTGTGTGGGACTGTATGATATTTTGGTTTGCTTGGGGGTAAAACAAAATAAAAACTATTAGAAAAATACATATAATACAAATTGTTATTAAAAAAGAAATTCATATTACCCCCCTTTACCATTTAATTAGTTTGGATCACATCACAACGCCTACCCAATATATAAAAACCCTTAACGGGGCAGAAAAAATTTCCTAAATGAAAGAACAAGGGTATACTTCCTTGTGTGAGGGGGTTAGCCCTTTATTTTTCACCATCCAGGTGTAATTCGGGAGGCCCCGCAAATTTCCTTTTCCCAAATTTTTTCAGCAGGGGACATTAACACGGGTTCCTGTTGAAAATTTCGAGCTGAAAACCCCAAACCTGGCCTGATGACGCCAGTTTAAAATTTTCAGTATTAACAGACCAGTGTTTACACATTATTTACACTATGGCCCTTACCACTGATTACTCCTGGGGCCCCCGCACACCCTCCTTCACCCAAATTTATCAAAGGGTCAAATCAGTATCACATTTTAATGCAAATTATTATATTTTATATTTAAAATGCTGAATATGGGAAATTATAAAAATCCACAGAATGTTAAAAATCATATCAAGATTTTTTTACAAAAAAAATCTGCCCGCTCCCCTACACTGTGGAACAAAGTCAAGACTTTTTATTACTTTCCCCAAACCGTCATATTTAGAGAGCGGGGGGTTCAGTACAGTCCAAGTTTCATTCCAAGCAAAGAAACAATAAAAATTTAAATTGAACGAGGAATCTGACTTAAAGTGTTTTTGAGTCTGATGTTGAGAATTAGTTACCCAAAACCAAGCAAACTATCTCATTGGGTTGAAGACAATGAAGTTAAGATGAGATGTAAATTTACCCTTTCATATTGTTAAAAAAATTTTTACTATGTTAATTTTTTTTTGTGAAATAAATACTTTTTTTATGTGTTACATTAGTTGTTGTTTTAAATTTTGGGAAACCCTTTTTTTATACCAAGAAAGAATGTTTGGTACGTGTTTGAGGATGGGGGGCTAGGATGTGGACTGGCACCCCAAAAATTTTGGGGGAACCACTGGTCAAATTTCATCAACAAATATTATAACAAAGTTCTGAAACACAACTTTTTTATCTTCTTTTGGGGAGACATGTAGAAGAAAATGAGGGCTATTTCCTGTGGATTATGTTTTAGAAGGATGTATGATGTCACCGTGGTTGTTAACATGTAATAGGGTGAGGATGTGTAAGAAATAAAAATACAGTGTGACGGATAATAATAATTAGTAATTCGTGTTAAGACTAAACCTGTGGGTCATTTTTGCGCAAGACGTGGTGGGGGATGAGGAGTCTCACATGATGGGGGGAGTTTCCCAGTTGTTCTTTTTTTTAAGAGAAGTTTCAAAGCTTGGTGGGGGACATTTGGGAAAGTGTGTTGGGGGAAATTAAAAAAACAATAATATGGGTGTGAGTAACAAGTGGTTTAGAATATGAAAGATTAGACATTAAGTTGGAGGGAGGGGAAAACCATGAAGGCATATATCTAGATATTTGGGGTGGATTTTTCTCAAATGGGTCTTTTGAAAGACAAGGGGAATCATAAAAAATCACGAGGGTTAAGAAAAGGGGAGTTGGAATATTGAGTTGTCTGTGGAAAGCAAAAAGGTTGTCACTAGAGGTAAAAAAAAGGTACAGTTTTTCCTTGGGGATAGTTCCAAGGGGTTTTTTTTTCGGGCCCCGGGCTTGGGCCAGGCCTCATGTTGGGTCAGGGGCCCGATCAACCAGGCTGTTAATGCTGGCCGCACGCAGTCCAACGTACGAACCAAAAGCCCGATGGTCAGGTACCGACTTTTAGGTGCCTGTCCAGTGCCTGCTTGAAGACACCCAGGGTCTATTTGGTAACCCCCCATGTATGCTGGGAGGCAGTTGAACAGTTTTGGCCCCCTGACATTTATTGTGTTTCTCAACGTCCCAGTAGCCCCCCTGCTTTTCTTTGGGGGGGGATGTTACATCGTCTGCCGAGTTTTTTGTTTTGGGAAGGGAGTGACTTTCGTTTTTAAAATTTTTAATCCTCTAGGATTTTCCAAGTGTATATTAATGTTTTCCTCCTGCCTGCGTTCCAGGGATACAGGTTTGGGAATTTCGGTTCCCCAGAAATTGGGGGGTTTATCGGAAACGCGTCCGTGAAGGTTCTCTGACTTTTTCTGGGGTCAGAAACCCCCCGGGCCTTGAAAGGTACCCAAGGCAGCAAATTCCAGCCTAGATAGAACAGACCTGAAAAGTGTCAACCCTGGGGGCATCCCTGGTTTTGAAGGTTCCAATCCATCCTGTCATTTTTTTTAAAAAAAAAGCGATTGCTACAGTGTTATGGTCCTTTAAGGGGGAGATCCTCTGTCATGATCACTCCCAGGTCTTTGACATTTGTTTTTCGCTCTATTGTGTGGTTGGAATTTGTTTTATACCCGATGATATTTTAATTTTCACGTTTTCCCCAACGGGGAATTGAAATTTCCTTTATTGAACTTAATTGTTTTCTGCAGCCCATTTAAAGATTTGGTTGATGTCTGCTTGGGGTCTTGCAGTGTCTTCAATGGTGGGCACTGTCATGCAGATTCGGGGGTACCCCCAAAAGGGAAAACACAGCACTGTGGCTTATATCCCCCGCCCACCCAAAGGGGGATGAAAAAGGGGTGGGAGCCCGGGACTGGCCTTGTGGAACAAAAGCTTTTTTCCGTAGCCGCCTCAGACCCTTTTCTCTGTTGACTACTACCTTTATGTTCCACTTTTTTAGGAAATTATAGGGTCCATCTACCAACTTTTTCCCGTTATTCCCCTTTTTCACGCATTTTTGTGCTATCACCCATTTGGGCACAATTTTTCAAAGGCTTTTTAAAGTCTGTGTATATAAACCCGCATTCTGTTTGTCTTCTGAATCCAGAACCTTGTCGTAGTGGTCTAGTAGTTGGGACGGGAAGGGGGCGACCCGCCCTAAAAACCCCTGCTGCCCTTTGGGAATTGATGGGTATAAGATGAGTGACATCTTGCTTCTTAGAACCCTTTTAAAAATTTTTTGATATGGGGACGTTAGCGCCATTGGTCTGGAGTTCTTTCATTGCTTTTCTGGCCGCTTTGTGAGTGGGGCCATGTCTGTTGTTTTTATTAACCGGGGACAACCCCAGTGTCCACGCTCCTCTCCAAAGGGTGTCAAAGCAGGGGTAGGGGGTTTTCAGTTCTTGATGAAACGGGTTCCCTGAGTCTGGGCCTGGGGCGGGGTGCATGGGCATGTCATTTATCGCCTTTTGAAGTCATGTGGCGTCAGGGTAAGTCAGATAGGGTTTGTCAAAAGTTCTGTCACTCCCCAAAAAAAAACATTTAGGTTCCCCGACTTTCAGTCTGGTTAGCGGCTCCCCAAAAATGAATCATACTGGGACTTTTTAACTCACTATTTCCCCCCTTTTCATCCATGTAGGGCCCATCCCGTTTTTGTAGGGGCCCAATACTGATGTTGTTCTCGACTTTGATTTTGCAAAAAGAAAAGAAATACTTTGGGGTTTTTTTTCAATTTCATTTATGGCTTTTAGTTTTTCCCCCGTTTTTGTAGCACAGTGGGTTGGCAAAATTTTTTAAAGTTGCAGCGAGGATGAAATTGGGCATGATGTTGTTTTTTTTAAGATCATAAATGAATATTATGGGGAGCAAGGAACGAAAAATTAGAATGTGTGTATATACGAAAGGTGTAGAGGAATGAAGGATGGGATGTTTAAACATAGTTTAGTCATGTAGAAAGGTTGAAAAAAATAGACTGACCAAGGGGGTTTATAAATGGGGGAAGGGCTGGTGGGAGGAATAGGGTTATCTCACAACTTGAAAAAAAGTTTAAAAAAAAAAAAAGGTTTTGAGTGGGGGCTTGACCCTTCTAAAGATATGTCTGATCGTGTTAAATATGGGGGAAAAACAGGTAGTTTTTGGGATTTGATTTGGGTTGTTGGAGTCTCAGTAAGGTAACATTTATAAAGAAATTTAGGAAAACCCATTTAGCGGGAACTTGGTTTGGTGGGTAATACAGTGCCTGTATTCGGAAGAATGGATGGGGATTTTGCAGTTCAGAGGGCCCTTTTGAATTTAATATCTACGTATTTATAGCAAGACAGTTATTAAATGAATGATGATGAATGAGCCTCCTTCTTTGGGTCAACTTATCTTGGTGGGGGAAAGAACGGCGCGTTAGACAAATGGGTGTAAAAGAGGGGGTTTTTAACTTTAAAAAGTATTGACAAACCCCTTTGGGAACATGAAAATCTATTCATCTAGAGCAGTGTTTGGGCCCTTAAAGCGGAAAGTCTCATGACCCATCAGAGTACTTTACGGAGCCACCTCCATGATAACTCTAGCCACCCCCCCATGATAACCCAGCCACCCCCCTGATAACTCAGAAGTTACTCCACTCCCTTTTTTACAGCACTGTTTTTTTCACTCACTTTTTCCCCCCACCGGCCAAATATAATACACTGGGAAAAACATACATACAAATAAAATAAAACCCCTAGCCTTGAATATTTAAATATAAATGGTGAGGTTTAAGGGGCATGTAAAAAGGGGAAATTGAAAAAAACTTTACAGGGAAATCTATATACCAACTGGAAAACTATGGTGATAAAAAAAAATTCCCAGTATAAAGATACAAACTATTAGTATACCGCAGTCTATCACACTTCTCTCAAAGATTTGCCAGGATGATGGTATAATTACTGACAAGGATCTATAAGACACATCGGGGGCCCCCCGTTGAGGGATCCCCAAAACCAAAACTACGTCTTAAAGGGTATACTTTCATCATCTTTACATCTCAACTGCTTCTGCTGCCCCCCCGTATCTGACGGGAAGAAGCCACTGTGTAGGCAAAATTTTTGGAATAAAGATTTAACTGTTGCACATGTGTCTTACTTATCAAAGATATACAGGGGAAACCTCGGTTGTCGGCTGCATTACTTGTCGAACAAATCGGTTTTCAAAAAAGGGAAATTTCGAAAAAAATGTCCGGGTTTTTTCGTACTTTCCCTTTTCGGGTTGTCGACCGACAACGCGAACGGCTTGGGTCACGTGTCACTAACTCCCCAAAAAACAACCCAGCTTTTGTTGTGATCGTGAATTTTTTTTTTTGTTATTTTGGGGTTTTGGGGCATTTTTTATTGAGATGGGGTCACCCGGGGTCCAAAGAAAGATAGAAAGATAAAAACAAAAAAAAAAGTTGTAAAAAGCACTGTTGAGTTTAAAAAAAAAGTCATTAGAAAAAATATTTTTAAAAGGTTCTGGGGTGGTTGATATAGCAAAACTTTTTTGGGAAGTCAAAGTGTACCAATTTAAAACGATACTAAGGGCCCAAAAGGGAAAAAAAAATTTAAAACAGTTTACCTTGCAAAAGGCACAAAAGTGATATCAAAGCAAAGGTCACAAATTATTGAGGGGGGTTGAAAAACTCTTTTTGGGTTTGGAAAAAGAAAAAAAGTTTTAAAGGGATTGTGTTTCAGAGGCCAATTTGAAAAGGAGGCAGTTGCTTGATGACGACCCCCTTAAATAAAAACCCACAAAAGTGGTGAAACCTAACCTTTAAGGTTTGTAGGGGTTGGCTTGGGTCATTTTAAGAAAAGAAATGACATTCTTGGTGGTTTGGAAGGGGAAATTTCCAGGGTGGGCAAAGTGGCTGTTGAAAAGATGTTACTGGGAAATTCCCAAAAGTATTTTAGAGGCTGAGGGGGTTTTTCCCCAACAAGTGTTTAATTGTGACGAGACAGGCCTTTTTTGGAAGAAAATGCCCAAGAGGACCTACATAACTGAAGAGGAAAAAATCATTTCCAGGACACAAAACCAATGAAAGACAGGTCATTCGTTTTTTCTGTGTGGTAATGCAAGTGGGGGGCTTGGGAAAATTTAAGCCCTTTTCTTGTTTATCACTCCGAAAATCCACGAGTTTTTAAGAACAATGTTAAGAAAAAAAAAATTTGTTGTGATGGGGGGGCCAAACGAAAGTTTTGGGAAAAGGAATTTTTTATTAGGGGTTCATGAGGTATTTGGGTCCCCCTGTCAAAAAGTACCTCATTAAAAAACAATTGCCACCCCTTTTACCGGCAGCAGCAAGCATGTTTTTTTATACACCTTTAGCCATGGGGGCTGCCGACCCAGCTGGACTGTTTTGGAGCATCGCAACGGGTTTTTGGGGCTGGGGGCAGTAAGAGTCCCTGGGTCAGGGGAATGGCCCTGGGCAAATTTTCCTTTTTTTACTCCTACACCACGCAAAATCGTTTTGGGGAAAAATTTGTTTTTTTTTGCTTGTCCAGTTCAAGGAAGGGGGTAATAAAACTGGCTGGGCAATTTGGGAGGATTTATTTTTCCCAGTCCACCGTTGGGCAAAAATAAAGTTTGTTTTTACTACTCGTCTTCAAGAGAAAGTTCAGAATTTTTTAACATGGACCCTTTTGAAGAGCGTCATAATTTTGAGTTTTGTAATTCCCAAAGCTGGGGGATCTCCAGAGGTAGGTGAATTTTTTTGGGGGCAAGCACCCCGGTGAGTAGGTAGAAGGCATCAGGCACCATGTGCATTAGTGGCACTGGGCCAGAGAGGAAACGCCGGGAGAGTATTGTTTGGTTTTTTCAATGACTCGTGCTCATAGCAAAGTGGTGCCAAAATCCACAATTTCTGACGGGTTTGGGGAAACTATTTCACACACACACACACACACACACACACACAAATAAAATTTTATATATATATATATATATATATATATATATATATATATATATATATATATATATATATATATATATATATATATACATATAGAATGCAGTAATTGGGGGGCCTGTGACCGGGTGGAAAACCCTTTTAGTTTAATGGGGAGTCCGGGGTTTCGATTCCCGGCAAGGGGTAGAAATATTGGGCTTTTCCCCTTACATCTGTTGTCCATTTTCCCCATCAGTATAAAAGGGGGCCCTGGGTGTTAGTCGACTGGTGTGAGTCGCATCCGGGGGACAAAATTGACCTGATTTGCCCGTAATGTTTTTCAAAAAAGGGGGCTTTCTATATAGTAGATGTCATTGATATAAAATAGGCCTGTATACCCTTTGTACATGTACTTGTAGCAAATAAAGATATTATATTATATTATTTTAAAAGCGATACAAGATGAAAACAACCACATATTACGTGAAAAAAATATATGAAATTAGTAAAATATAAGATTGGGTGGGGGAAGTGGAATATCTATATGGTTTCGGGAAAAAATTTCCAAATATTTTCCTCGAAGCCTTTTTATCTTTCTTTCCGAGGGTATTCTCCCAAACTGCAATATAGGTGGACCCCATTATATATAAACCCCAATTATAAATTTTAAATCTTGGGGGGAATCCCAAAAGTTGATACCCGGCAACTCCCCCGGGTAGCCCAGCCCTGGGGCCTCCTGTCTTACTGGTTCATCACCTGATTAGGGGGAGGTGGAGGGGAATTTTGGAGGGAATGGTGGGGGAAGGGGGAAAGGGGGAGAGGGGGGGGGAGAGAGGGGGAATTTAGGAGGGAAAGGGGGGGAAGGGGGGGAATGGGGGAGGGAAAAAGGGGGTGGGGGGAAGGTGGAGAGGGGAAGGGGGGGGGAAATTTGGGGGGAAAGGGAAAAGGGGGGGGAGGGAAGGTGGAGGGGAAGGGGGGGGGGGAAGGGGGGAGAGGGGAAGGTGGGGAGGGGAAAGGGGGAGAGGGAAAGGGGAGAGGCAAGAGAACGAGAATGAGGGCAGTAATTTGTAAAACAGGGGGAGAACCAACCCTTTTTTTTTTAGAACAAACTATGTATATATATATATATATATATATATATATATATATATATATATATATATATATATATATATATATATATATATATTTTTTTTTTTTTTTTTGTGTGTGTGTGTGTGTGTGTGTGTGTTAGTTAAAATTTTGTCCTAGGACATGTCAATTAGACACTAGGCCTGTTGTATGTTGTGTGTTGTTTTGTGAAGGAAACACCCGAAAAGTTTCTGCCCCACTGGGGAAATTTGGGAAACCCGGCCCTCCAAAAAGGGAAACAAGAGGTGTGTGTGTGTGTGTGTGTGTGTGTGAGTGTGTGTGTGTGTGTACTCACCTATTTGTGGTTGCAGGGGCGAGTCATAGCTCCTGGCCCCGCCTTCCCCCCCCTGATTGCTACTTTGGTCCTCTCTCTCCCTGCTCCATGAGCCTTTTTCAAACCCAGTCTTAAAAATATGATGGTTCCTGCCTCCACCATGTCGC
>WNWK01043845.1:0-15333 GCA_009830355.1 Cherax destructor | reverse complement strand
TAACCCAGGTACCTACTTACTGCTAGGTGAACAGTGACAGTAGGTGTAAAGATAACTAACACCCAGGTACCTACTTACTGCTAGGTGAACAGTGACAGTAGGTGTAAAGATAACTAACACCCAGGTACCTACTTACTGCTAGGTGAACAGTGACAGTAGGTGTAAAGATAACTAACACCAAGGTACCTACTTTCTGCTAGGTGAACAGTAACAGCAGGTGTAAGATAACTAACACCCAGGTACCTACTTACTGCTAGGTGAACAGTGACAGTTGGTGTAAGATAACTAACACCCAGGTACCTACTTACTGCTAGGTGAACAGTGACAGTAGGTGTAAAGATAACTAACACCCAGGTACCTACTTACTGCTAGGTGAACAGTGACAGTAGGTGTAAAGATAACTAACAATATTACTGATTCTAAGTCATCACTTGACTAACGTCAAATATATTCATTCACATGTACTCAGTTACATGTACTCAGCTACATCTACTCAGTTACATGTACTCAGCTACATCTACTCAGTTACATGTACTCAGTTACATGTACTCAGTTACATGTACTCAGTTACATGTACTCAGTTACATGTACTCAGCTACATCTACTCAGTTACATATACTCAGTTACATGTACTCAGTTACATGTACTCAGCTACATCTACTCAGTTACATGTACTCAGTTACATGTACTCAGTTACATCTACTCAGCTACATTTACTCAGTTACATGTACTCAGTTACATGTACTCAGTTACATGTACTCAGTTACATGTACTCAGTTAAATGTACTCAGTTACATGTACTCAGTTACATGTGCTCAGTTACATGTACTCAGTTACATGTACTCAGCTATATTTTCTAATCTATATGTATTCATTTTCATGTACTCAGCTACATATACCCAGGAATATGTACTCAGCAAGCAGGCAGGTAGGAGCAGGTCACGCAAGGGCGGTGACCAGGCGTGAACTGTGGCTACATCCTGTGACACTGTGTTTACCACCCCACCCTGGTGCACTCCACCCCACCCTGGTGCACTCCACCCCACCCTGGTGCACTCCACCCCACCCTGGTGCACTTCACCCCACCCTGGTGCACTCCACCCCACCCTGGTGCCTCCACCCCACCCTGGTGCACTCCACCCTACCCTGGTGCACTCCACCCCACCCTGGTGCACTCCACCCCACCCTGGTGCACTCCACCCCACCCTGGTGCACTCCACCCCACCCTGGTGCACTCCACCCCACCCTGGTGCACTCCACCCCCTGGTGCACTCCACCCCACCCTGGTGCACTCCACCCCACCCTGGTGCACTCCACCCCACCCTGGGCACTCCACCCCACCCTGGTGCACTCCACCCCACCCTGGTGCACTCCACCCCACCCTGGTGCACTCCACCCCACCCTGGTGCACTCCACCCCACCCTGGGCACTCCACCCCACCCTGGTGCACTCCACCCCACCATGGTGCACTCCACCCCACCCTGATGCACTCCACCCCACCCTGGTGCACTCCACCCCACCCTGGTGCACTCCACCCCACCCTGGTGCACTCCACCTTACCCTGGTGCACTCCACCCCACCCTGGTGCACTCCACCCCACCCTGGTGCACTCCACCCCACCCTGGTGCACTCCACCCTACCCTGGTGCACTCCACCCCACCCTGGTGCACTCCACCCCTTCCCTGGTGCACTCCACCCCACCCTGGTGCACTCCACCCCACCCTGGTGCACTCCACCCCACCATGATGCACTCCACTCTATCCTGGTGTACTCCACAACACCCTGGTGCACTCCACCTCACCCTGGTGCACTCCACCCCACCCCGATGCACTCCACTCTATCCTGGTGTACTCCACAACACCCTGGTGCACTCCACCCCACCCTGGTGCACTCCATCCCATCCTGGTGCACTCCACCCACCCTTGTGCAGTCCACCCTGATGCACTCCACCCCACCCTGGTGCACTCCACCCCACCCTGGTGCACGCCACCCCACCCTGGTGCACTCCATCTCACCCTGGTGCACTACACAACACCCTGGTGAACTCCACTCCACCCTGGTGCACTCCACTCCACCCTGGTGCACTCCACCCCACCCTGGTGCACGTCAACCCACCCTGGTGCACTCCACTCCACCCCACCCTGGTGAACGCCAAAACACCCTGGTGCACTCCATCCCACCCTGGTGCACTCCACCCAACCCTGGTGCACTCCACCCCACCCTGGTGCACGTCAACCCACCCTGGTGCACTCCACCTCCCCCACCCCTGGTGAACGCCAACCCACCCTGGTGCACTCCATTCCTTCCTGGTGAACTCCACCCAACCATGGTGCACTCCATCCCACCCTGGTGCACTCCACCCAACCATGGTGCACTCCATCCCACCCTGGTGCACTCCACTCCACCCTGGTGCACTCCATCCCCACCGTGGTTCACACCACCTCACCCTGGTTCACACATCACCCTACCCTGGTGCACTTTACCCAACCCTGGTGCACTCCTCCCCACCCTGGTGCACTCCACCCCACCCTGGTGCACTCCACTCCACCCTGGTGCACTCCATCCCCACCGTGGTTCACACCATCCTACCCTGGTGCACTCCACAACACCCTGGTGCACTCCACCCCCACCCTGGTGCACTCCATCCCATCCTTGTGCACTCCACCCCACCCTGGTGCACTCCACCCCACCCTGGTGCACTCTATCCCATCCTGGTGCACTCCACCCCACCTTTGTGCAGTCCACCCTGGTGCACTCCACTCCACCCTGGTGCACTCCCTCCACCCTGGTGCACTCCATCCCCACCCTGGTTCACACCATCCCACCCTGGTGCACTTTACCCCACCCTGGTTCACACCACCTCACCCTGGTGCACTTCACTCCTCTCTGGTGCACTTCACTCCTCCCTGGTGCACTCCTCTCCACCCTGGTGCACTCCATCCTCACCCTGGTTCACACCATCCCACCCTGGTGCACTTTACCCCACCCTGGTTCACACCACCTCACCCTGGTGCACTTCACTCCTCTCTGGTGCACTTCACTCCTCCCTGGTGCACTCCTCTCCACCCTGGTGCACTCCATCCTCACCCTGGTTCACACCATCCACCCTGGTGCACTCCACCCCACCCTGGTGCACTCCATCCCATCCTGGTGCACTCCACCCCACCTTTGTGCAGTCCACCCTGGTGCACTCCACTCCACCCTGGTGCACTCCACTCCACCCTGGTGCACTCCATCCTCACCCTGGTTCACACCATCCCACCCTGGTGCACTTTACCCCACCCTGGTTCACACCACCTCACCCTGGTGCACTTCACTCATCCCTGGTGAACTCCACTCCTCCCTGGTGCACTTCACTCATCCCTGGTGCACTTCACTCATCCCTGGTGCACTTCACTCATCCCTGGTGCACTTCACTCATCCCTGGTGCACTTCACTCATCCCTGGTGAACTCCACTCCTCCCTGGTGCACTTCACTCATCCCGGGTGCACTTCACTCATCCCTGGTGCACTTCACTCATCCGTGGTGCACTTCACTATCCCTGGTGCACTTCACTCCTCCCTGGTGAACTCCACCCATCCCTGGTGAACTCCACTCATCCCTGGTGCACTTCACTCATCCCTGGTGCACTTCACTCATCCCTGGTGAACTCCACTCATCCCTGGTGAACTCCACTCATCCCTGGTGAACTCCACTCATCCCTGGTGAACTCCACTCATCCTTGGTGCACTTCACTCATCCCTGGTGCACTTCACTCATCCATGGTGCACTTCACTCATCCCTGGTGCACTTCACTCATCCCTGGTGCACTTCACTCATCCCTGGTGAACTCCACTCATCCCTGGTGAACTCCACTCATCCCTGGTGCACTTCACTCATCCCTGGTGCACTTCACTCATCCCTGGTGCACTTCACTCATCGCTGGTACACTTCACTCATCCCTGGTGAACTCCACTCATCCCTGGTGCACTTCACTCATCCCTGGTGCACTTCACTCATCCCTGGTGAACTCCACTCATCCCTGGTGAACTCCACTCATTCCTGGTGCACTTCACTCATCCCTGGTGCACTTCACTCATCCCTGGTGCACTTCACTCATCCCTGGTGAACTCCACTCATCCCTGGTGAACTCCACTCATCCCTGGTGCACTTCACTCATCCCTGGTGCTCTTCACTCATCCCTGGTGCACTTCACTCATCCCTGGTGCACTTCACTCATCCCTGGTGCTCTTCACTCATCCCTGGTGCACTTCACTCATCCCTGGTGCACTTCACTCATCCCTGGTGCACTTCACTCATCCCTGGTGCACTTCACTCATCCCTGGTGCTCTTCACTCATCCCTGGTGCACTTCACTCATCCCTGGTGCACTTCACTCATCCCTGGTGCACTTCACTCATCCCTGGTGCACTTCACTCATCCCTGGTGCACTTCACTCATCCCTGGTGCTCTTCACTCATCCCTGGTGCACTTCACTCATCCCTGGTGCTCTTCACTCATCCCTGGTGCACTTCACTCATCCCTGGTGCTCTTCACTCATCCCTGGTGCACTTCACTCATCCCTGGTGCACTTCACTCATCGCTGGTGCACTTCACTCATCCTGGTGCACTTCACTCATCCCTGGTGCACTTCACTCATCCCTAGTGCTCTTCACTCATCCCTGGTGCACTTCACTCATCCCTGGTGCACTTCACTTATCCCTGGTGCACTTCACTCATCGCTGGTGCACTTCACTCATCCCTGGTGCACTTCACTCATCCCTGGTGCACTTCACTCATCCCTGGTGCACTTCACTCATCCCTGGTGAACTCCACTCCTCCCTGGTGCACTTCACTCATCCCTGGTGCACTTCACTCATCCCTGGTGCACTTCACTCATCCCTGGTGCACTTCACTCATCCCTGGTGCACTTCACTCATCCCTGGTGCACTTCACTCATCCCTGGTGCACTTCACTCTGAAACATGTCGCCTACACATAAAGATACCTAACTGTTGCACGTGAGAGGCCTGGTCACCAGCCACTGGTCACAGACCGTACCGCTGGTCACAGACCGTACCGCTGGTCACAGACCGTACCGCTGGTCGCAGACCTGGCTGCTGGTCACAGACCGTACCGCTGGTCACAGACCTGGCTGCTGGTCACAGACCATACCGCTGGTCGCAGACCTGGCTGCTGGTCACAGACCGTACGCTGGTCGCAGACCGTACCGCTGGTCACAGACCTGGCTGCTGGTCAGAGACGACGCTGGTCGCAGACCTGGCTGCTGGTCACAGACCGTACCCCTGGTCACAGACCTGGCTGCTGGTCACAGACCGTACCGCTGGTCACAGACCTGGCTGCTGGTCACAGACCGTACCGCTGGTCGCAGACCTGGCTGCTGGTCGCAGACCGTACCGCTGGTCACAGACCTGGCTGCTGGTCACAGACCGTACCGCTGGTCACAGACCTGGCTGCTGGTCACAGACCGTACCGCTGGTCGCAGACCTGGCTGCTGGTCACAGACCGTACCGCTGGTCGCAGACCGTACCGCTGGTCACAGACCTGGCTGCTGGTCACAGACCTGGCTGCTGGTCACAGACCGTAACGCTGGTCGCAGACCTGGCTGCTGGTCGCAGACCGTACCGCTGGTCACAAACCTGGCTGCTGGTCACAGACTGTACCGCTGGTCACAGAACTGGCTGCTGGTCACAGACCGTACCGCTGGTCGCAGACCTAACTGCTGGTCACAGACCGTACCGCTGGTCACAGACCTGGCTGCTGGTCACAGACCGTACCGCTGGTCGCAGACCGTACCGCTGGTCACAGACCTGGCTGCTGGTCACAGACCGTACCGCTGGTCACAGACCTGGCTGCTGGTCACAGACCGTACCGCTGGTCACGACCGTACCGCTGGTCACAGACCTGGCTGCTGGTCACAGACCGTACCGCTGGTCACAGACCTGGCTGCTGGTCACAGACCGTACCGCTGGTCGCAGACCGTACCGCTGGTCGCAGACCTGGCCGCTGGTCACAGACCGTAACGCTGGTCGCAGACCTGGCTGCTGGTCGCAGACCGTACCGCTGGTCACAACCTGGCTGCTGGTCACAGACTGTACCGCTGGTCACAGAACTGGCTGCTGGTCACAGACCGTACCGCTGGTCGCAGACCTAACTGCTGGTCAAGACCGTACCGCTGGTCACAGACCTGGCTGCTGGTCACAGACCGACCGCTGGTCGCAGACCGTACCGCTGGTCACAGACCTGGCTGCTGGTCACAGACCGTACCGCTGGTCACAGACCTGGCTGCTGGTCACAGACCGTACCGCTGGTCACAGACCTGGCTGCTGGTCACAGACCGTACCGCTGGTCGCAGACCGTACCGCTGGTCGCAGACCTGGCCGCTGGTCACAGACCTGGCTGCTGGTCACAGACCGTACCGCTGGTCACAGACCTGGCTGCTGGTCACAGACCGTACCGCTGGTCACAGACCGTACCGCTGGTCACAGACCTGGCTGCTGGTCACAGACCGTACCGCTGGTCACAGACCTGGCTGCTGGTCACAGACCGTACCGCTGGTCGCAGACCGTACCGCTGGTCGCAGACCGGGCCGCGGAGGCGTTGACCCCCGAAACTCTTTCCAGGTATACTCCAGAACAGCAGGTAAATACAACCTTCTGTGTTAAGATGATGGAGGATCACAGGTGTGCAGCAGGGCTGAGGTATGTGCTGGTTCATGACTACATCATGTCAGAGTGCTGGTTCATGACTACGTCATGTCTGAGTGCTGGTTCATGACTACATCATGTCAGAGTGCTGGTTCATGACTACGTCATGTCTGAGTGCTGGTTCATGACTACATCATGTCAGAGTGCTGGTTTATGACTACGTCATGTCTGAGTGCTGGTTCATGACTACGTCATGTCAGAGTGCTGGTTCATGACTACGTCATGTCTGAGTGCTGGTTCATGACTACATCATGTCAGGGTGCTAATTCATGACTACGTCATGTCTGAGTGCTGGTTCATGACTACGTCATGTCAGAGTGCTGGTTCATGACTACGTCATGTCAGAGTGCTGGTTCATGACTACGTCATGTCTGAGTGCTGGTTCATGACTACGTCATGTCTGAGTGCTGGTTCATGACTACGTCATGTCTGAGTGCTGGTTCATGACTACGTCATGTCTGAGTGCTGGTTCATGACTACGTCATGTCTGAGTGCTGGTTCATGACTACGTCATGTCTGAGTGCTGGTTCATGACTACGTCATGTCTGAGTGCTGGTTCATGACTACGTCATGTCAGAGTGCTGGTTCATGACTACGTCATGTCAGAGTGCTGGTTCATGACTACGTCATGTCTGAGTGCTGGTTCATGACTACGTCATGTCGAGTGCTGGTTCTGACTACGTCATGTCGAGTGCTGGTTCATGACTACGTCATGTCAGAGTGCTGGTTCATGACTACGTCATGTCTGAGTGCTGGTTCATGACTACGTCATGTCAGAGTGCTGGTTCATGACTACGTCATGTCGAGTGCTGGTTCATGACTACGTCATGTCAGAGTGCTGGTTCATGACTACGTCATGTCTGAGTGCTGGTTCATGACTACGTCATGTCAGAGTGCTGGTTCATGACTACGTCATGTCTGAGTGCTGGTTCATGACTACGTCATGTCAGAGTGCTGGTTCATGACTACGTCATGTCTGGAGTGCTGGTTCATGACTACGTCATGTCTGAGTGCTGGTTCATGACTACGTCATGTCAGAGTGCTGGTTCATGACTACGTCATGTCAGAGTGCTGGTTCATGACTACGTCATGTCAGAGTGCTGGTTCATGACTACGTCATGTCTGAGTGCTGGTTCATGACTACGTCATGTCAGAGTGCTGGTTCATGACTACGTCATGTCTGAGTGCTGGTTCATGACTACGTCATGTCAGAGTGCTGGTTCATGACTACGTCATGTCTGAGTGCTGGTTCATGACTACGTCATGTCAGAGTGCTGGTTCATGACTACGTCATGTCAGAGTGCTGGTTCATGACTACGTCATGTCTAAGTGCTGGTTCATGACTACGTCATGTCAGAGTGCTGGTTCATGACTACGTCATGTCAGAGTGCTGGTTCATGACTACGTCATGTCAGAGTGCTGGTTCATGACTACGTCATGTCAGAGTGCTGGTTCATGACTACGTCATGTCAGAGTGCTGGTTCATGACTACGTCATGTCAGAGTGCTGGTTCATGACTACGTCATGTCAGAGTGCTGGTTCATGACTACGTCATGTCTGAGTGCTGGTTCATGACTACGTCATGTCTGAGTGCTGGTTCATGACTACGTCATGTCAGAGTGCTGGTTCATGACTACGTCATGTCTGAGTGCTGGTTCATGACTACGTCATGTCAGAGTGCTGGTTCGTTCATGACTACGTCATGTCAGAGTGCTGGTTCATGACTACGTCATGTCAGAGTGCTGGTTCATGACTACGTCATGTCAGAGTGCTGGTTCATGACTACGTCATGCCAGAGTGCTGGTTCATGACTACGTCATGTCAGAGTGCTGGTTCATGACTACGTCATGCCAGAGTGCTGGTTCATGACTACGTCATGTCTGAGTGCTGGTTCATGACTACGTCATGTCAGAGTGCTGGTTCATGACTACGTCATGTCAGAGTGCTGGTTCATGACTACGTCATGTCAGAGTGCTGGTTCATGACTACGTCATGTCAGAGTGCTGGTTCATGGCACTACGTCATGTCAGAGTGCTGGTTCATGACTACGTCATGTCAGGTGCTGGTTCATGACTACGTCATGTCAGGGTGCTGGTTCATGACTACGTCATGTCAGGGTGCTGGTTCATGACTACGTCATGTCAGAGTGCTGGTTCATGACTACGTCATGTCAGAGTGCTGGTTCATGACTACGTCATGTCAGAGTGCTGGTTCATGACTACGTCATGTCAGAGTGCTGGTTCATGACTACGTCATGTCAGAGTGCTGGTTCATGACTACGTCATGTCAGAGTGCTGGTTCATGACTACGTCATGTCAGAGTGCTGGTTCATGACTACGTCATGTCAGAGTGCTGGTTCATGACTACGTCATGTCAGAGTGCTGGTTCATGACTACGTCATGTCAGAGTGCTGGTTCATGACTACGTCATGTCAGAGTGCTGGTTCATGACTACGTCATGTCAACACTGCACTTCACAGTCTCTGCATCAACTGACTGAAGGTAAATGTCAGTAATCTTATTAAACTGATCATCGGTATTAATGCAGTGCGCCTGGCACTGGCACTCCTCCGTACTCACTACTCACTTCAAGGATATGCTATACAGGCTTGGCATTAAGAACTATGAGACTCCACACTTCCTTAAGAGGCACCTAACTTCCCCATCTTCTAATAACATGTTCATTTTCCCACTTTCATCCACCTTGTTCATAATTATTATCACATTTGCTTTGTTTGTTTCATAAAGTGAAGTCCAGGATCTCTCCTTAATTCATGGAGTAACTTAACAAATCTTTGAGGACATGGTCCTCTTGAGAGCGTTGACCTACAGCTCCTGGTCCTCTTGAGACCGTTGATCTACAGCTCCTGTGTCTCTTGAGAGTGCTGATCTACAGCTCCTGGTCCTCTTGAAAAGGTTGAATTATAGTTGGGAAGCAGTAAGGCTGAGTGAGTGTTGGATAAGAGTGTGATCCCGGCCTTACTGTCGTTGGTCGGTCCCACTCTCTCTTATCCAGGGGTCACAAGATCAGTCATGGGTTTTAATTTCATCTAGGGGTCACAAGGTCAGTCATGGGTTATAAGTTCATCTAGGGGTCCCAAGATCAGTCATGGGTTATAAGTTCATCTAGGGGTCACAAGATCAGTCATGGGTTATAAGTTCATCTAGGGGTCACAAGATCAGTCATGGGTTATAAGTTCATCTAGGGGTCACAAGGTCAGTCATGGGTTATAAGTTCATCTAGGGGTCACAAGGTCAGTCATGTATTATAAGTTCATCTAGGGGTCACAAGATCAGTCATGGGTTATAAGTTCATCTAGGGGTCACAAGATCAGTCATGGGTTTTAAGTTCATCTAGGGGTCACAAGGTCAGTCATGGGTTATAAGTTCATCTAGAGGTCACAAGATCAGGCATGGGTTATAAGTTCATCTAGGGGTCACAAGATCAGTCATGGGTTATAAGTTCATCTAGGGGTCACAAGATCAGTCATGGGTTATAAGTTCATCTAGGGGTCACAAGGTCAGTCATGGGTTATAAGTTCATCTAGGGGTCACAAGGTCAGTCATGGGTTATAAGTTCATCTAGGGGTCACAAGATCAGTCATGGGTTATAGGTTCATCTAGGGGTCACAAGATCAGTCATGGGTTTTAAGTTCATCTAGGGGTCACAAGGTCAGTCATGGGTTATAAGTTCATCTAGGGGTTATGAATAAGGTCAGTCATGGGTTATAAGTTCATCTAGGGGTCATGAAGAAGGTCAGTCATGGGTTTATTATAAGTTCATCTAGGGGTCATGAAGAAGGTCAGTCATGGGTTATAAGTTCACCTAGGGTCACAAGGTCAGTCATGGGTTATAAGTTCATCTAGGGTCGACCCACAAGGTCATAGAATAAGTCAGACAATGGAAAATTAGACAGTGTTGTCACTTTTGCATTGTTTATAAAAAAGGCACAAAATTACCCTGAAATTACTCGTGGTGGTAAAAACTATCAGAGGCCCTGAGCTGTAGCGTGCTGGGGGGGGGAAGACTGGAGGGACGGAAGATTGGAGGGAGGGAAGACTGGAGGGAAGGTGAGAGTGAAAAATGGAGGGAGGGAAGACTGGAGAGAAGGTGAGAGTGAAGAATGGAGGGAGGGAAGGTGAGAGGGAAGACTGGAGGGAAGGTGAGAGGGGAGACTGGAGGGAATGTGAGAGGGAACGCTTTAGGGAAGGTGAGAGGGAAGACTGGAGGGAAGGTGAGAGTAAAGAATGGAGGGAAGGTGAGAGGGAAGACTGGAGGGAAGGTGAGAGTAAAGAATTGAGAGAAGGTGAGAGGGAAGACTGGAGGGAAGGTGAGAGGGAAGACTAGAGGGAAGGTGAGAGGGAAGATTGAAGGGAAGGTGAGAGGGAAGAGGGAGGAGAAGAGAGAGGTTACGTAGATTGGACACTGGTATTCTGGCGGGAGAGGCCTAAGACTGGACACTAGTAGCCTGGTGGGAGAGGCCTAAGACTGGACACTAGTAGCCTGGTGGGAGAGGCCTAAGACTGGACACTAGTAGCCTGGTGGGAGAGGCCTAAGACTGGACACTAGTAGCCTGGTGGGAGAGGCCTAAGACTGGACACTAGTAGCCTGGTGGGAGAGGCCTAAGACTGGACACTAGTAGCCTGGTGGGAGAGGCCTAAGACTAGACACTAGTAGCCTGGTGGGAGAGGCCTAAGACTGGACACTAGTAGCCTGGTGGGAGAGGCCTAAGACTGGACACTGGTAGTCTAGCGGGAGAGGCCTAAGACTGGACACTGGTAGTCTGGCGGGAGAGGCCTAAGACTGGACACTGGTAGTCTTGCGGGAGATGCCTAAGACTGGACACTGGTAGTCTGGTGGGAGATACCTAAGACTGGACACTGGTAGTCTGGCGGGAGATGCCTAAGACTGGACACTGGTAGCCTGGCGGGAGATACCTAAGACTGGACACTGGTAGTCTGGTGGGAGATACCTAAGACTGGACACTGGTAGTCTGGCGGGAGATGCCTAAGACTAGACACTGGTAGTCTGGCAGGAGATACCTAAGACTGGACACTGGTAGCCTGGTGGGAGATACCTAAGACTGGACACTGGTAGTCTGGCGGGAGAGGCCTAAGACTAGACACTGGTAGTCTGGCGGGAGATGCCTAAGACTGGACACTGGTAGCCTGGCGGGAGATACCTAAGACTGGACACTGGTAGTCTGGTGGGAGATACCTAAGACTGGACACTGGTAGTCTGGCGGGAGATGCCTAAGACTGGACACTGGTAGCCTGGCGGGAGATGCCTAAGACTGGACACTGGTAGTCTGGTGGAGATACCTAAGACTGGACACTGGTAGTCTGGCGGGAGATGCCTAAGACTAGACACTGGTAGTCTGGCGGGAGATACCTAAGACTGGACACTGGTAGCCTGGTGGGAGATACCTAAGACTGGACACTGGTAGTCTGGCGGGAGAGGCCTAAGACTAGACACTGGTAGTCTGGCGGGAGATGCCTAAGACTGGACACTGGTAGCCTGGCGGGAGAGGCCTAAGACTGGACACTGGTAGTCTGGCGGGAGAGGCCTAAGACTAGACACTGGTAGTCTGGCGGGAGATGCCTAAGACTGGACACTGGTAGCCTGGTGGGAGAGGCCTAAGACTGGACACTGGTAGTCTGGTGGGAGAGGCCTAAGACTGGAGACTGGTAGTCTGGCGGGAGATGCCTAAGACTGGACACTGGTAGCCTGGTGGGAGAGGCCTAAGACTGGACACTGGTAGTCTGGCGGGAGAGGCCTAAGACTGGACACTGGTAGCCTGGCGGGAGATGCCTAAGACTGGACACTGGTACCCTGGCGGGAGAGGCCTACAACTGGACACTGGTAGCCTGGCGGGAGAGGCCTACAACTGGACACTGGTAGTCTGGCAGGAGAGGCCTAAGCCTGGACACTGGTAGTCTGGCGGGAGAGGCCTAAGACTGGACACTGGTAGTCTGGCTTGAGAGGCCTAAGACTGGACACTGGTAGCCTGGCGGGAGAGGCCTAAGACTGGACACTGGTAGTCTGCCAGGAGAGGCCTAAGACTGGACACTGGTAGTCTGGCAGGAGAGGCCTAAATTTAGATTGCACCCGAAAAAGAAATCAATAGAAATAATTTTGGTGTCATTTGGTGCGGAAATATATCCTGATTCACATTTTAAAATCACCATCAATTCCTTTTGGATACAATTTTTTACAATAATCAAAAACAAAGTTTTCTCGACTGTTGCTTAACTTTGAGTCAGGTGACTAATAGTGGCCATTATAAGAGAACCAAAATGACAATGTTTCTTCATAATGTTGATGACTAAAGCAGTTATTTTATGTGTCACTGAAATGTTAAGCAAAACATACAGAAAACAAGTCATTGAACGGGTGGTGTTGAACCCATGGCAGGTGAGTGTAATTTGCAAAACTCAGCCAGTGTGCTAACCACTGGACCAGCTGGCTCTAATAATATTCATCCAACTGGGTTTATTTCTACACATAACAGGGAGGTTAGCATGGGCCACCACTATGACCATAAATGCAGGTTTTTACAGACTTGAGCTGGAGCACGACACAGTCACGCTGATGTGGGATTTGTCTGTAAAAACCTGCATTTGTGGTCACAGTGGTGGCCCATGCTAACCTCCCTGTTATGTGTAGAAATAAACCCAGTTGGATGAATATTATTAGAGCCAGCTGGTCCAGTGGTTAGCGCACTGGCCTTTGAGTTTTAGCAAATTAACACTCACCTGCCATGGGTTCGAACATCACCCGTTCAATGACTTGTTTCCTGTATGTTTTGCTTAACATTTCAATGACATAAAAAAAACTGCAGTAGTCATCAACATTATTAAGAAACAGTCACGCTGGTGTGGGATTTTTCTGTAAGAACCTGCATTTGTGGTCACAGTGGCGGCCCATGCTAACCTCCCTCTGGTGTATAGAAACATACCTAGTTGTGTGAATATTGTTAGAGGCACGTGGTCCAGGGGTTAGCACACTGGCCTATCACTTATAGGACTCACCGTGGGTTCAAGCCCCACCAGTTCTGTGATTTGTTTGCAATCTTCTTATTACGAATTAGTGAATCGTGGAGGAAACATCTTGTATACCGAACAGCTTAATAAATAACTTACATATTATTTTTTTTAGGATTTGTGACGAGTGTGACTAATATGAAGTGAAGAATATTGGCAGCACAGTACTCACCTAATTGTGGTTGCAGGGGTCGAGACTCAGCTCCTGGCCCCGCCTCTTCGCTGTCTGCTACTGGGTCTCTGCTCTCCCTGCTCCATGAGCTTTATCATACCTTGTCTTAAAACTATGTATGGTTCCTGCCTCCACTATATCTTTCTCTAGACTATTCCACTTCCTGACTACTCTGTGGCTGAAGAAATGCTTCCTAACATCCCTTTGACTCATCTGAGTCTTCAGCTTCCAGTTGTGTCCCCTTGTTTCTGTGTTCCTCTCTGGAACATCCTGTCACTGTCTACCTTGTCAATTCCCGCAGTATTTTGTATGTCGTTATCATGTCTCCTCTAACCCTTCTTTCCTCCAGTGTTGTTAGTCCTATTTCCTCAACCTTTCTTCATAGGGCAGTCCCTGAGTTGTGGAACTAACCTGTCGCAAACCTTTGCACTTTCTCTAGTTTCTTTACGTGCTTGACCAGGTGTGGGTTCCAGACTGGTGCTGCATATTCTAGTATGGGCCTGACGTACACGGTATACAGTTTCTTGAACGATTCCTTGTTAAGGTAACGGAACGCTAATCTTAGGTTTGCCAGTCGCCATATGCTGCCGCAGTTATCTGGTTGATGTGTGCCTCCGGAGACGTGCTGGCGTTATACTCACTCCAAGGTATTTCTCCTTGCCGAGGTTTGTAGCCTTTGTCCTCCTAGCTTGTACTCTGTCAGCGGTCTTTTTTGCCCTTCTCCGATCCTCATGACTTTGCATTTGGAGGGATCGAAATCGAGAAGCCAATTGCTAGACCAGATGTCGAGCTTGTCCAGGTCTGTTTGCAGCCCTGCCTGGTCCTCTTCCGATGTGATTCTCCTCATTATTTTCACATCATCCGCGAATAGAGACACTTCTGAGTCTATCCCGTCCGTCATGTCATTTACATATACCAGGATTAACACTGGTCCTAGGACTGACCCCTGCGGTATACCGCTCGTCACAGTCGCCCACTGTGATACCTCAACACGCACCATGACCCGTTGTTGCCTCCCTTTGAGGTATTCCCAGATCCATTCCAGTGCCCTTCCTGTTATACCTGCATGTTCTTCCAACTTCTTTACTAATCTCATGTGAGGAACTGTGTCGAAGGCCTTCCTGCAGTCCAGGAAAATGCAGTCAACCAACCCTTCTCCTGCCTTACCTCTGTTACTTTATCATAGAACTCTAGGAGGTTTGTTTCACAGGATTTGCCTTCCCAGAATCCATGCTGTCTGGTGTTTATTATCCTGTTCAGCTCAAGGTGTTCCACCATTCTTTTCCTGATGATTTTTTCCAGGACTTTGCACACTATACACGTAAGTGACACCGGTCTATAGTTTAGTGCCTCTTTTCTGTCTCCTTTTTTAAAAATGGGGACTATGTTGGTCTTCTTCCATACCTCAGGTA
>WNWK01043844.1:0-15334 GCA_009830355.1 Cherax destructor | reverse complement strand
ACTCACGGGTACCCAAAGGAGAGGCCCTCGCCCCTTTTGGAACATTGTCAGGTTCCAGTGTCTGTTGACATTCTTTTGGGACTGCCCACTTATCAACGAGCACGCAGAATTTACCTCAACGGCGTTTCCGCTTTTGGGCCCTTTTTTTACCTTCCCTACTTGCAGATGGACCCTCCTTTAGTCCTGACTCTCTCCTTGATTTTTTGACAAATTTGACTTACTACAAAAACTCTGAAGATTATACCTCTAGCACCTCCCCTCAACCCCTTTCTACCTTGATCCCCTTTACCCCCATCCCAGCACTATCCATCATCCTCCCGCACTCCATACCCTACTATTCATCCATCCCCCTTACAACCCATTCTCCCTGCATCCTGCAATAGCCTGCAGCGCTGTAAAACCCCCTGTGGTTTAGCGCTTCTATTTTGATTATAATAATAATTGAAATGGGGAAAAAGATATTTTTGGTTAAAGATTCATCCATTACCCCCAAAAAATTTGAATGACTAAAGGGGTTTATTTATCAAGGTTTTTTCCGAGATTAACGTAAACAGACGTTGGTTGGGGTGTCACAGAAACTAACAGCATTCAAGAGTAAAACTGAGGCTGGAAAGACTACATTATTTCCAGCCTTTAGTAAACTTCTTGAAGAAACATTTTCACCCCAAGATTCAAACATCATCTTAAACATATTTCCAAGCTGATCAGTTTGACTATTGTGTTCTGATAAGGGATTGGGGGGAAACATCTTCGTTTAAACCTATGGACTTACTAATTCTTTTTGAACATGAATAAACATCAGGAGCAGCTCGTCGAGATTCATATGACTAAAAATTTCATTAAAGTTTAGAAAAAAAGAATCCCCAAGGGTTCATTTTGGTTCAAAGTTTACAAAGAGAAAGATTCTTGGAGGTAAATCCTGACAATGCTTTTTTTAAGTTTACTATGAGGCAGGATTTTCAGCACTTAACTTAATATCACAAAGTATAGAAACCATCTACAACCAGAGCATGACATAAGATGGTCTGTCATCTAAATCACCCAGGTCTGTGCTCGTTAAAACCTGCAGTGCCAGGGGTGCCATTAATTACTAACACGATCCAATGACACCCCAATTTTTAAAAAGTTAATTTCAAAAGAATATTCATTATAATTTGTCACATTAATAAAAAATCACTTGTTTTGTTTTTTAACTTTTTTTGGACCAACATAATTTTTCCACTATTACAAATTAAGATTATAAACATATGGGTCACTGTGAGATTTTAACCGTTTTTGGGGCGCTGCTAAAGTTATCCTTGTACACTAAGAAAAAAAGTCAGAACAGCGAAACAAAATCATATAAACACTTTGGGGCAGGTGTTTATACCCTTCCAAAAAAGGATAGTACACCAAACCCCCCTTTTTAGGTTTATCTTTAAAAATTTTTGGGGGTTTTGGTCTCCCGACATTTTTTAAAGGGGGTTTTTTTAAAGAAAGAGGGACGTCTTTCCAGGGGGCCCCGGCCTTTTAAAAACACTTTTTTAGATATTTCGAGGGTGGTGAAAAGTGAAAGATGTTGACGCTGTTGGTGGCATCTTTTAAATTTTACTGAGGCGGCTACTCTAGTCACGTTTTGCTCGGGGGAGTGGAAATGTAGGGGGTAAGACCCAAAATTGAAGTTTCCATATTTCTGAGGGAAATGTAGAACTGGTATTTTTTTTAAAAAAAAAATGGGGAATGAGTTCCTGTTTCGACGTATGGATTTATTTTTTGGGGCAGATGCCAAGAGAAGTGGCATCAGTCGGGCTGACCTAAGCTCTTCCTGCAAGCAGTGTCCCCTTACGGGGAAGATGTTGTTCTGTGTCCCTTTACCTGGATTAAGTTTACTGTTTTCTGCTGACCTAACTTGCATTCGCCCCCCCTTTCCCCATTCCGGGTTTTTTGGGTGACTGGGCAAAACCACCCCATGGGTTACATTGTCTGATATTTTTTTCGATTTTTAATTTTTTTTTTTGGAAAGGGTTCTCAACCTACCACATTAAATATTTTTCTTATTTTACTTTTTGACGTTCTTTCAGTCTTGTACTGATTTATTTCCCCGATGTTGAATCTTTTGGTCAGTGTTTTTTAACTTTCAAACATGCCTACCTATCCTTTTTTCACATGTCTTCACTTGATTAGTCTTACCCCTGTTTTGTGATGCTGTGTGACCCATACCTATTTAGCTTTCATTTTGTATTATAATAGGGACAGTCAAAATTGTTTGAAGAAAATTTTTGGAAAATAAAACAAGCCAGTACAGGTATATTGCAAGGCAAATTCCGACAACACCCGAGACCGCGGTGTGCTCAACAGCACTTTGTGTACTTTATTTTTGGTTGGGGGGTGTAGTCGTAGCTCCTGGCCTCTCTTGGTGCTGTTAGTGTTGAGGCTGAAAAAACCCGAATTTTGAAAAGGAAAAAATTACGTAAAAGGTTGCCATATTTCAATTTTTTAAAATATTGATTAAATGTTTTTAAATGACAATTTAGATGAATCCTTTTCCATCTTAGAAACATAGCGGCTGTGATTTAATTTGGGGAAAAAAAAACTTGAAAAAAAAATTAACTCCCCGTATAGGGTAAAAATGAAGGTAATAATTTAGGGTGAAACGTTCATTTGAGTGTTTAACATATTTTTAAACAATATACAATTTTAAAAGGGGGCCCCGGGAGTGAACATAGCGAAATACCAACACATGGTGTAAACAGAGCTGCTGCCCATGCTTGGGCGAAGTGAAGATGGGACTACAGACTTTTCCCCGAGAAATCCGGGGATTACCAGGTAAACAATGGTATGGAAGGTACTTAAGAGTAAAAACAGAAGCAGATGGCAAAAGCGAAATAAGGGGCAGGGGAGAACCGATCAAAAGCAGTGGTAAGAAAACTGGAAACTAAGCCCAAAGTATTGTTGGAGGTTTTAACGATATTTACACAACTCTTAATGCGAAGGAAACTTAAACCTTATTTAATGTTAAAGTAATTTTAAGTAAAATATCAGGGGTCAGGGCGCCACCTCCAGGCCCCCCGGGGTGATATTTTGCCGAATAGTTCTGCATGCGTCGCAATTTTTCAGTTGGGAAAACAGGGGACTATAATCTGGAGGTTAAAGATCTTTTTAAATTTATTGGTTCTTCATTCTTGGTAAGTTGTCGTCCCTCAGCCTAAAGCTTGTCCGCTCGTTTAGCCGGGGGACAAGCTTTTTTAAGATGGACATACAGGGGGCCAGGAGCCTCCCCCGGATGTATCTCGTAACTGCAAAATTTCTGTAAAAAAAAATTTGGGAAATTTTTAAAAAAAATTTACTTTTATTTATGCATAGTTTTCATTTGTTTAAATTTCATTTTATATTTATTTTTTTTTAAAATTAACAAAGTGATAAATTTGGGCCATCTCTGCTACTTTAGCTATTAGTTTTCTCCACGTACTAGCTAACAGGTAATCACTAACCCCTTTCAGGGGTTTCGACCAGGGGTCAACCCCGGGGCACTGAATGAATTTGTTTCAAGGGGTTCAGGTGGGGCACAATGATCCCGGGCTTCCCACCTTTTTATGATCACAACTATCTGCCTCTTGCTTCTGTTCCCTTCCCCGTTCAGACTTTTAACAACGCTTCGGGAACCCAGGGAGGCTGAGATATGGGGGGGGAAAGGCAACAAAAATGGAGGTTAAGTTTGTGAACCATTGTGGGAAGTGCATGTAGAAATAAAGAACGGTCGATCAGATGACGTTCTTTTTGTCTTACGTTCGCCATTTTATTCTCCTGAGCGCATCCCCCCTTTGCCCCAGCATCCCTGAATGTTTGGGCTGCACTTTGAAACCCCTATATGGTTACTTTAAAGTATAAGCTTTTAATAACGGAACAATGAAGCAATAATTGCATGTATAACTTGACTTGTAATTGTTCCCCAAACAGCGGGAAATTTCCAGAGGTTGATGCAGGGCCCCAGGTTCTAAGACTCCTACCAGTTGATAGGACTAGTACCAACCTGTCAATCAGTTTTTCCCAGGGTCAAAATCCCAAAAGGGGCCCTTTTTTGCTAGAAACATCGCTAGAGGCACGACGCAAATGCTTAAATATGTTTAAGGGAAATTAGTAGGAAAGTAAAAGTAGTGTTTGGGACCTTTGGGGAGCTACTTTTGGGGTAATAAATTGTGGTTTGGGGAATTTGTGTTATCTTTGAATATTTTGTATTTTAAAAAACAACTTATCTAAGATCAGTTTCAAGATGATGCAAAGCCAGGCAGGGAAGGGGGGGGTGACGACAAAGCCAGGCACGGGGGGGGACGACAAAGCCAGGCATGGGAGGGGGGTGGCGTCGACAAAGCCAAACGGTGACAAGAGGGGAAACAGTTTAATTTTTGGAAATTTTTTGGTGAGCCGCACCTGCAAGTTGAGACTTGTAATTATCATTTAGTACTAAGAGTGAAAAACCATTTCCCCTGGGAAATTTAGGTTCTAAAAGTTCCATTAAAAAACTGACCGCTTTTTTCTGTTTTAGAGAATTTCAGGAAGGTTCTGAAAGTTACCCCGTACCTTTGGTTATCTTTGACTTGAAATAAGACTGAAAACTGCAGATGGTTGGCATTCTTCGCCATGTCCAGATACGGGAGGTCTGTTCCAGATTCAGTTTGTCTAACACAGTACAAAAATGGGCTCAGTGCTTCTGCAAGTATTTTTTTTTTTGGGAAAAAAGGATATAAATTTGGGGAGTTTTTTGGAGCATCCCTTTTTTATTAGTGTACTCCTGGGCGGAAAACATCACTGAGCAGACTGGGAAAAAGGTGGTTTTTAATTTTACTCCCGTCCCTAGTGTGCCAGCCTCAACACGATACTCCATACACCATGTCCAGTAGTAAGATTTTTTTGTCCCCCCTGACGCGAACCACCGTATAGAAGTAGATGCTCTGCTGGCTCTAGACATAGTTGAGGGGTCTCCTGTGCACTGGGGGCAAAGTGGACAGTGCTCCCCCCGTGGGTATTGTGCCGTGTAAAACTAGCTTTTATGTCACATCAAATCCTCGCTCATTCCTGTTATTCTTGTTGATCTCGTTCATCACAAAGGGGTATGACTTTGCACAGGTGCGTTCTGTAGTTTCCCTTCAAATTCAGTCTGGTGATTTCACTGTATATCTGCTGTGAGAAGCTCTGTCTGCACTACCTGCCTGGGGTTTGGCATTCTCCTGGCAACCCCACTAATGATAGTTTTTTCGAGGGGGGGGGAAACTTGCTAGTCATGAGGCTTTGATGCTTTTTTGGGGGTTTTGCAGTCCCCCCTCACTTTACGGGGGCCCGGTGGCAAAGCCGTCGCTTCACACGCTGAGATGTCTGGGTTCGATTCCCCCCAAAGGCGGAAACTTGAATATTTCCTTACAACTGTTGTTTTATGTTCACCCCTCAGTAAAATGGGTACCTGGGGGTTAGACTGGTGTGGGTCGCATCCTGGGACAAAAAATGACGTAATTTGCGGGGAAAAGCTCAGCATAACAAGTGGCTTTCTATATAGTAGTATGTCATTGATGTCAGCTAGGCCGTATACCTTGTACTTGTAGTAAAAGATTTATTATTATTATAATCTCTCCCACAGCAACATGTTTACAAATACCCCCGTGACCCCCTCACCCCCAGTCATCCCTTGGGTCTCCTCAGCGTACAGTGCCCCTCAGCGGCCACTGACAAACATTTCAACAGTTCGACCACAACACTGGCCTTCCACCACTGACAGGGTTTTTTTTACTTTAAAGGGGTCTGATTTTTTTGCAGTGTCAAAAAATCAACTTTTTTTTTGAAACTAGTATGATAGTATTACATTTGTTGACTTTTTTTAATTTTTTTTAGTTTTTTTGCTTTAAATTTTTTTACCTTTTTTTTTAAAGGTTTAAAACCGAAAAGTTGATAAATGACTTGAGCAAAAATTTGGATAAAATTCGGCAAGGATGTTCATTTCCGAATTTTTGGGGAGAATGATTTTTTTCATAAATCGGGGGAATTCAGTTTTAACATAACGAAAAATATTGATTTCAAGTAACTTAAATAAATTTCAACTAACCTATGCTATACAAGACGAACACTGACTCCAGGCTTGGGGAAAGATTACCTCGCTCATTTTCCCACATTTCCCTGCTGCGTTGGGCTGAAGACGCTGGCTGGGGAAACTTCTCCAGAATAAAGATACCCAAATGTTGCATAATTTAATTTATCATAGTTATTTTTACTTGGTCGAAGCGCCGAGTGACCTACCTGGTCGGTTGTGTGTATCCAAACCTCTACCCATTTAAAAACGCTTCAGGTTCGAACCTATGAACCGAAAAGGGGAAACGCGACAATATTACCGGGCACTTTACCTACTACTTGGTGTGTTAAATTTAAGGCAGTATTAATTTGCTGTAAGAACTTAAGCGATAAAAGCAGAGAGGGAAAGGTCTGGTTATCGACAAGACGCGTACCGTTCAGGGACATTAAAGGGAACTTTTCCTTTAATAAATGTCCTAAACCCGTACTCTACCCTTTTTTTCCACAATAAACAGTTTTAGTGTTTTTAGAAATTTATGAACATTGTGGTGAAATTGTTGGCACCAGCAGGTCGTGACCACGGTGTAGGACCATATGTGAAGTACCGAGAAGCTTGCGGGGGGGGACTAGCAACCCCCTTTCGATGACCTCCTCCATGTGATGCCCCAGCAGGCAGTCTCTGTCCTCCGCAAAACTTACGCTCACGTAGGGGGATGTTGACCTGTTTCCTGAGGTCTGGTGAGTGTAGCCAGCTGGTGCACAAACAACTGTTGTTTGCAAGTGTCATCAGTGACTAATGGATGAGAGTAAGCTGTTCACAACGCTGGAAAATTTCCCTTTAAACCCCAGTGTCAAAAAGTTTATATTAACTATAGGAAGTCAACAATCAGTAAAGTAAACTTAAGCAGAAGTTTATTTCATAACTATTAAAAACTGAAGATTTAAATGTGCGTAAGTTGCTGTTTGTTCTATTTTTATATTCTTAATGTCAAAATACAAAATATCTACAAAAAGTTTAGGGAATATAAATATTTCAGGCTGAGATCACGCCGGGAGGCCTAATTGGGCCTACGTTCGCTTGTATCATCGCCTATCAGTTCCTCAACGTCCGACGCGGTGACAGATTCGGGTACGTTAAAAATTTACTGGAAAAAAAATAATGGAAACCCTGACTTAACATGGTAGCCGAATGACCAATAAAAGTTTAACACTATTATGTTGAAACTTCTGGGACAGGTAGGGAGAACGCTGACGCTGGGTTGACACTGAGTCAGCTACAAGCCATCCGCTCCTCCACCCCCCCTGGCTCGTCTGGTCTGTGATAACATGGAAGACCCTGACGCCAGGGGGGCCAGCTAGGATACTGAAACCCTTTACAAAGAGAGAGGTTCCTTCACTGAAAGGGGAGTTTGTCCGGTGATTTCTGTGGCACCGTCTGTCTTGTGGGACTAGGCACATTGCAGGTGGTTTGTTTTAAATGTGTTTTTTGGGTTATAACTTTTTGTCCATCCCAATGTATTTGCTTTTGTTTCCTAAGGTGAAAAAGTCCAGGATTTTTCCCCCAATTCATAGTATAACTTAAATCTTGAGGACAAATTGTCCTCAGATTTGTTAAGTTATCCCCATTATATAAGGAAAGATCCTAAACTTCACCTTGGGAAACAAAGCAAATGCGATAGTAATTATGGAAAAGGGGAAGATTAAAGGAAAAAATTAACACATTAAAAGAGTGGGGAATTTAGGTTCCTCTTAACGCAAGGGTGAATGGGTTGGGGGAGGACAATTGTTGCATCATTTGCTGCCTTCTATGTAATTATTCATCTGCCTGTTTTGGGGCTGAAGGGGACTTTTAAAGAAAATTTTTGAAATTAGTGAATGGTTCTAGCCCGCCACATCTATCGCCCTAATATAATAAAACTAAATTTTTTACCTACCTTCCGACTTGCTACGATTTCCTGAATGGTTTTTACTGCTTTATCAATGATAATTTTGGAAATTTTTTTTTTTTTTTTTTTTTTTGAAAAAATGCAGGGAAATTGGGAGGGGGAAGAAAAAGAAGAAAGTATAATTCATAAATGGTTTGACATATGAAAAAAAATTTTTGAGGGTTTCAGAATTTAGTTATGTTTAGAAGTTCGTGTTATGGTTGTGTGGTAATAATTTATATTTTGATCATTTAGTTTCCTGATAAGATACTCGACCAGATAGTACAAACTTCGGTCGATTATCAGTGCCAAGTTTAACTTGTTACCTTTGCATGGGTTTAGTTATTCCAATTTTTACCCCTTGTTGCTTGTCAGAGTACTTGCCCCCCTCACCGGCACCCGGGTCACATCATCGTGGTGGTAAGTGCCAGGGTTGAGGTGGTTACATGACTCCACTTGCCAGCATTTTTCCACATAAATGGTGGGGCATTTATCTTTTAGGCAGAATATGCTGGCTTTTTTTGGACTAATGCCATTTACGTAAATTTCCCTTTTAGGTGAAACACTGACTTCCAGTTTGTTTCACTTGCTTGTAATTTCTGGGAAAAATTGAATAGATGGCAACAAAACGGATAAAGGCAAAATAACCCTGACTTTTAACAATACACAAAAAACCCGCCCCATAGAGGAGAGCTTACGACGACTTTTCCCCGGTCTGATTTGGACCATTTACAAAGTCACACTAACGCAAAGAAAAGGTAGAAGGGGATTTATAGGCCAGCAGACATGGAGGGCACAAAGTGAAGTAGTAGTATTTCTCCTTGTTTGTATCTTTTATTTTATTTTCATCATTTCCCCCCTCTGTGTTCTTGTCCTTACCCTATGGGGGCCGCCAGCTTTATTGCAGTTTTCCCTTTTTCCCAGAATTGACTGATTCTACTACTACTATTATTTCCACTATTACTCCCACTATTACCCCACTATTACCCTCCACCACTCTTGTACCCCCCCCTGTCTGCTGGCCTATAAATCCCCCTTCACCTTTTTTTTTGTGTTAGGGGACTGTAAGGGACCGAAACGTCGTCGTAAGCCCTTCTTCTATGTGCGAGTTATGTTTCAGGGTAATTGAGGTACAGGTCCCCGGGCCCGGCCCTGTACCTCGGGAAGCGAAGAGTAAAAAGGGGACAAAAATTTAATTCAGTTAAATATTGACGTACAGGATTTGTGAAAGCGAAAAAGATGAGTAAATAATCTACCCCGGAAAATCCTAAATTACTTATGAAAGTAAAAAAATCAGACGGTACAACATCCTTCCCCAATGAACATCAGGGATGCCGTCGTAGAATAAGCGTCCGGAGACCAAGACTGTTGTTACCAGCATCCTGTCATAAGAGGTATTACCAATATACCCCCGGCTGACTTAAAGGCGGAAAATTCAGATTCCAAAGTCAGTGCTTAATCAGCTGGGGTGTGGTTCGTGCATTGGATTGTGTGTGGGGCCCGTACCCAGCTTCATGGATAAGACCCCGATCCACCTGCAGGCCTGTTTAAAAACTGGTCCTCGGGGGCGTTGGGGAAATGAACACCTCCCGGTACTTCCCCATGTGTGTGTATACAAGTAATTTTGTACGTATATTTTGGGATGGGGGCTGAATGTCCACTCGCTTTCCCATGGTTGTCTGCTGATGTTTTATCAGTTCAGTGGTGATGACTGCCTGCCCTTTCGGGGTAAGGAATGCAGTTTCTCTACACTATTGGCCAATCTCTGCGGGAAACCCCCCCTTGGGTGGTGTGTGACCAGCTGCCCTCTGTTGATCTGAGCCACTGGGAGGAGCCACTACGAGCGAGATGTAGAATGCATTTACTGGGGCCAACTACATCCTAAAAGGAAGATACGTAAATTGTCCCCTGCCTTTTTGTCAGTGTCTCACAGACGGTCTGGAAAGCTCCCTTTCCCTCAGCAGAGTCTGTTTATGTAACGGGGAAAATGAAGGGGATTCAATACCGAAAAGATTAAGAATTACACATGGGGAAAATTTGGGGGTATGTTTAGTGTAGACGTTTGAAATTGGGGACTTTATCAACACACATTCAGTTACAAATGTGAAGACAGAAAACCCATATAAAAAACATGAGGTAATCAGTGCCTCACCCTTTGGACCCGAAGAGCCCCGTAGTCTCCAGTCTGAAGAAAAAGAAAGACGATTGTCGCTTATATACTGGTGTCGGGAGGGACGTAACGGACGTAGGCATTGTATCCCAGTGGAAGTAGGTCATACCCGAGGGATGGCACAGTAATAGTTTGTAAATATTTTCCCCCCAAAAGGGGCTTAATTTGATTTATAAAGCCACTGGATGACGAAAAATCCAAAAAGATACCCAGATGTTGCACAGGTATAATTCTTTTTGTAACTTGTGTTGGAAAAAGAGTATGTAACCTTTATTCGGGGATGTTAAAACACCCACATAGGTTCCCCCAACCAGCGAACCATCGTTAAGGGTTTTTGGGATGGGGCCCCATCATCAAATCAACGACTCGGTTTTGGGCCCAAATTAAAAAAGGAGTTTAAAAATGACAAAGGTGAGTGGATACCAATTTTGGTTTGTCATTGGAATTCCTGTAAGAGTTTGGGTTTTGGAAAGTTGTTTTGTCTTTTTTTGGGTGCTCAGCCTAGAAACTTTTTGGGGGCACTTAAAACTACTCCTTTGTATATAGTGTAATATGTGTAAATAGCCCTTTTTTTATATTTGGTGAAGGAAAAAAAAAGTCTTGGGAAATTTAAACTAACTGATTTTTTTAAGGAAATACAATTTCAATACATCTTCTACTGTGTTTCTTTGCTCCAAATCCCCCTTTCACTCAGGTTAACAGGATTTAACCTGAGGTTGTAATAACTTGGGCAGTGTCTGTCTAGTTACCTTCCTCAGCAGCATTGTTTGTGGTGTTGATATTCTAGCTTTAGGGAGAGAAATAAAAAATAGCACCACCCAAACTAAATATATTAAATAAGATTACAAAGATTTTTTTTTTTTTCAATTTTAAAAGTCTTGCTTTCTTTTTTTGTAAAAGTATTTCAAAAAATAATAAATACGGCAACAGGCGTATTGTATGAAGCAACTACAGCAGCCGGCTTCACATCGGCTTTCTCATAGCTCTTATTTTATTTCAGTCCACTGGTAATTGTAATGAAATTTTTTTGGATAATTTTTTTTCCCCGGGGACAATCTGTTTTTCAGATTGTGATGGGTTTTGAATTTGATTATTAAAAATCGTGCCATAATCTGCCCTTTATTGGTTTTGTGTTCCCGCCTTTGGGGAATTAAAAAGTCCTGGGTCAGAATTATGATTTAAGTCATTTTTAAATTTGATTTGATTAATTTTTGCCAAAGTGAAAGTCTGGACAGTAGAGAGTTGGTATTAAAGTTTTTTGATAAGTGAGTAGTCACGAAAGCGCTTGGAATTCCTCTATTTTTTTATAGGGGTTTTTTTGGGATATTTTTATATCAAATTTTTTTACTGTGATTTTTTGTTTTTGTAAATCTTTAAGCAAAGTCTCGAGGTACCATCTTGGTAAAAACAAGATTTATGGTAGTTGCCAGGAGGGCAGTATCAAAGGGGTAATAGTGGTTCAGGGGGATGGGAAGTATTGATTAAAATATTCCAAAAGGGAAATTTTAAATAGGTTGTACAGTAAAATAATTAAAAATCGGGCAACTTTTGGGATGTTCATGTTCCCTATGACTAAATTGTGGTTTTTAATTTCAAGGTATACTTAGAAAAAAAATTTTTAATTACTGCTTCTGCATGAACCCAAAAAAAAGTTGCAAAAAAAAGCCTCCTGCTTAGTGGAGAGTAAACTGAACGGGGCAGCTGCACATTTGTTAATTTTGGGGTGAAAACCAGTTTTGACATTCTTTTCCTGATAAATTACGTTAAAATTTTGGGTCTGATTTTCTAAATGACTTTTTTTAAAAGGTTGAGACATTTACTGACAGTACAGCTTTAACTTAGTTTAGTTTGTGTACAGGAAAAATTTGTCTATATAATAAATTATTTTAAATAATTGGAATCGTTAGTATTCTTGCTCAAAAAGGGCCAGGTTTCCATACTTTTCCTTATTCTTTTTTCTCCCAGTCAATTTATGCCTTTGACTTGTATACTATATTTGAAACCCAAAGGGGCCCCCCCCCCAAAAAAAAAAAAAAAAAAAAAAAAATACACCAATGGAAAAATTTTCCCCCATGACATACCAGGAATGCGGATCATTACCCTATTCTCCCCGTGCCATGGAACTGTTGGGGCATTGGGGCCCTATTTAAACAACTTTCTTTTCAGGACGATGGCCTGTCTGTTCTAAATTTGGAGAATACAAATTGCGAAAAGAATTGTCCCCGGGGACCAGGTTTTTAATTTTTTTTCCCCGCACCCATTCTTGGGAGTTACCAGGGAAATTTTTTGATAAAAATGCATTGCTTCCTGCAAGTTGTCATGAACAGTGATGTTGCAGGACCTTCAGCCTCCCCCCCTGATTGGAAGGGCCACTTGGCTCTTTTTCTAACTAATCTCTTGTGTATACAAGTTTATACTTTCCACGGTACTTTTTTTTTTGCCTAGCTTGACCCAGTAGGCTTGCCCCCAGTGCTCTTCTTTTTTTCTTATATTCCGGAGCTTCCTCCCTGAATGAGTTTTAAAATGCACACCCCGTGTGGGATGTGCACTGGTCTGTCTCTGACAGCAAGAGTCACTTAGTGTTTGCCGACATCCTGGGGTGCAAAAATTATTATTATAATAATCTTTTTTTTATAATCCTGGGATGCAAAAATCGGGAAACGATAGGTCTCTGACCAATCAACCCCTATGAATACTGTTCCACTTCTGTTTATGGGGGTTCAGTGTTCTCACAATCTTTCATGGAATTAGTGGGACCCTTTTCTTCGGTCTGCCTTCTGTAGTGCCAGTACTGTGCCCTTTCAATTTGTTAATTGCCATGTTTTAACAAACAAAAAAATCTAATGATTAAAGTATTCCCGCCCTTTGGGTTTTTTCAGATGCGGTGTAAGCCCAACCGTCTGGTTGTTCTCAGCCGGACCAGGACGACCACTGCAAGCTTGTCTGTTAACATGACCTTCGTCAAAACAAGGCTGCTCACGTCCTCAGATGACATTAGACAGAAATGTGTGAAAAGGGGTTTGTAACGTGAATATGAATATTTGTGTGTAATGTCAAAATTAATAAAAATAGATATTAAAGTATAAATTAATATTTACCAGTTTTATTTTTCATAAAATATGGAGAGAAATAGGAACAAACGCCATGTTATTGCTAATCATGTTAGTGAAACCTCGGTACTAGGTACTTAATTGTTCCAAAAGGGTGTTAGTGCCGATCTGTTAGTACCGAACGAATTTTTCACAAGGAAAAAAAAATTTGATTAATCGTTAGACCCCAAAAATACAATTTTCAGCGAATTTTTGGGGTATTTTCGTATGGTTTTTTGGGTTGTATTCTCGTTTAATTGGTCTCTGATAGAATGAAAGATATATTACAGAAATAGAGATGATTTTAATGGTCTACAGAATAAGTACCTTGAAATTGAGCTCAAAATAGTGGAAATGTTCGATTTTTGCTGATGCCCAGGAGGCCTGGTCACAGCCCCGGCCCCGGGGGGATGGGGGTTGCCCCCCGGAACACTCCAGGAAAAACAAATCACGTCTCGCGTCCAATTATTTTTAATAAAAAGAAGTCAAACCCAAAGGGGGTTTACAGCCTCGCGTCCAATACACGCCTGGTGGGTCTAATATGCTTTCACAAATGCCCCAATTATTTTTATAAATTTTTTTTTCAAGGTAGTCTGCATAACAGTAAATCTTCTATTTTTTTTTTTTTTTTTTTTTTGTGAAAAAAAATTCAAAGTGGAAAGCAAGCGTAATATGGGGGCTCGGGAAAAATAGAGCAGCATCATTCAGTATCTGACGAGTCGTCTTGATAGCCAGAAAAAATTTTTTATAATTACGCTAATAGTAATATAGGTTATCTATCACATTTCCCAACTTTATATCAGAAACACGATAGTTAACCTAGAAGAAAAAAAGACACCAAAATTAATAAAGGCATATTATATGAACGGGCGGAGGCGGTGTTTACATCAGGAAAACACGCGCACACACTAATTTTCATTTTGGTTGACTTATCGCTAATCTTCTTAGGCCCTATGGTGACTTATAAAAATAAAAAACCCCAAAAAATTGAACATAAAAAACAGTTTACAGGGGTTCAGCATTTTTGGGACTGAACGACAACTGCGTGGAGACTGACGCACATGTTCTGGCAGGTCGTGTTTGCTTGGTACAAGAGCAATTATTTTTTTTCCGTTCGAGTACTGAGGGTCCACTGTAATAAAATTCTTTGATCTTGGCACTTTTTTTTGTTTCCCAAAAGGGTTTTAAACCTTCAAGAATGGAGGTCAAATTTTCCCCTTTACCTTAAGAGTCACGCAATTTCCCCTTTAAATTTTTGCTGGGGATCTATTTTACTTCTTTTAGTTAATCAAAAGTGTAATGACGTTCTGGGTCAATCCCAACACCAGAATCTCGATCATTAAAGGAAAACTAATACACGCGGGGGAGGTGTTATCCTTGCAATATAGCGAAGCTAACTTTTGACAGCCGTGAACTGCCACCATGGACTCTGGGGGCTAAAGCCTGCCTTACATGGAAGGGTCTGGGTTTTTCCCGGGCCCGGGGGAAACATTGGGTTTGTTTCTTTACACCGGTTCACCCATCAGTAAAATGGGTTCCTGGGTGTTACTTTTGGGGTGATCCCGGGGGCAAAAAAGACCTAATTTTCCTGAAATCCTCTGGATGGGGATCACTGATGTCAGGGGAGGCCTTTGACCCTGTACATGTACTTTTAGTAAATATCTGGTTTTTGATGTTGGGAAAAAGGGGTTTGGGGCTGGGGACCAACCCCGGGGAAATATTGCAGGTCAGACAGAATGCCGTATCTGTGGTTCTGGTGACCCTAGCAGTCCATCCTGCAGCAACCCGCCCTCTTGCCTTAATTGCAAACAGGCACAACCCGGGCCCGTTCTTCTGTTGCCAGTCTTAAGAGAGGGAGATCCGTTGTCTTAGAAAAAAAGGGCTTATGCCATGGCAGTTTCCCATTCCGCCTCCAAGGAAAAAAACTCAGGGTCTTTTTCCAGGGTCTTAGACTGCCCCAGACCGGTGGTGCTTGCTACCACGTTTGGGGTTAATAAAAAATACGCTTGTTTTTTAAAGGTTTTAAATTTTCCAAGATTCTTTTTTTAAAAAAAAAAAATTTTATTAACATAAATGAAAAAAAAAAAAATTTAAAAAAATTTTTTAAAAACTTAATT
>WNWK01043843.1:0-15334 GCA_009830355.1 Cherax destructor | reverse complement strand
AAGAAAAGATAGTTTTAGTAAGTCCCAAGGTTTTTAGTAAAAAGAAAAGAAAAGTGTTTAAAAATAAAAGATAGTGGTTAGTAAATAAAATAGTTTTCGTAAGTAAAGATAGTTTTTAAGTAAATTAAAATAGTTTTTAAATAAGTGAATAGTTTTAAAGTCCCTTCCATAGTTTTAGAAAAAGTGAATAGTTTTATTGATTAAATAGTTTTAGTAAATAAGATAGTGTTTAGTGAAGTGACATAGTTTTTAGTAAAATAAGGTAGTGTTTAGTGAAGTAAGATAGTGTTTAGTAAAGTGAGATAATGTTTAGAAAGAAGATATTTTAGTAAGTAGAAAGTTTTAGTGACAAAATATAGTGTTTAGTAAGTAAAAATAGTGTTTAGTGATGAAAAATAGTTTTTAGTAAAAAGGAATAGTTTTAGTAAGTGAATAGTGTTTAGAAAAAATAAAATAGTTTTAGTAAGTGAATAGTTTTAGTAAAAAAACATAGTTTTGGTAAGTGAATAGTTTTTAAATAAAGGGGATAGTTTTAGTGAAATGAATAGTGTTTAGTTAAAAATAAGATAGTGTTTAGTGATGTAAGATAGTGTTTAGTGAAGTGAGATAGTGTTAGTGAAGTAAGATAGTGTTTAGTGAAGTGAGTTAGTGTTTAGTGAAGTGAGATAGTGTTTAGTAAAGTAGGATAGTTTTTAGTGAAGTAAGATAGTGTTTAGTGAAATGAGATAGTGTTTAGTAAAGTAAGATAGTGTTTAGTGAAGTGAGATAGTGTTTAGTGAAGTGACATAGTGTTTGGTGAAGTGAGATAGTGTTTAGTAAGTAAGATAGTGTTTAGTGAAGTGAGATAGTGTTTAGTGAAGTAAGATAGTGTTTAGTGAAGTGAGATAGTGTTTAGTGAAGTAAGATAGTGTTTAGTGAAGTGAGATAGTGTTTAATAAAGTAAGATAGTGCTTAGTGAAGTGAGATAGTGTTTAGTGAAGTAAGATAATGTTTAGTGAAGTGACATAATGTTTGGTGAAGTGAGAAAGTGTTTAGAAAAGTAAGATAGTGTTTAGTGAAGTAAGATAGTATTAGTGAAGTATGATAGTATTAGTGAAGTAACATAGTGTTTAGTAAAGTAAGATAGGGCTTAGTGAAGTGAGATAGTGCTTAGTGAAGTGAGATAGTGTTTAGTGAAGTAAGATAGTGTTTAGTGAAGTAAGATAGTGTTTAGTGAAGTAAGATAGTGTTTAGAGAAGTAATATAGTTTTTAGTGAAGTGAGATAGTGTTTAGTGAAGTAAGATAGTGTTTAGTGAAGTGAGATAGTGTTTAATAAAGTAAGATAGTAATTAGTGAAGTAAGATAGTGTTTAGTGAAGTGAGATAGTGTTTAGTAAAGTAAGATAGTGCATAGTGAAGTGAGATAGTGCTTAGTGAAGTGAGATAGTGTTTAGTGAAGTAAGATAGTGTTTAGTGAAGTAAGATAGTGTTTAGAGAAGTGAGATAGTGTTTAGTGAAGTAAGATAGTGTTTAGTGAAGTGAAATAGTGTTTAGTAAAGTAAGTTAGTAATTAGTGAAGTAAGATAGTGTTTAGTGAAGTGAGATAGTGTTTAGTAAAGTAAGATAGTGTTTAGTGAAGTGAGATAGTGTTTAGTGAAGTGACATAGTGTTTAGTGAAGTGAGATAGTGTTTAGTGAAGTGACATAGTGTTTAGGGAAGTGACATAGTATTTAGTGAAGTAAGTTAGTGTTTAGTGAAGTGACTCAGTGTTTGGTGAAGTGAGATAGTGTTTAGTAAAGTAAGATAGTGTTTAGTGAAGTGAGATAGTGTTTAGTAAAGTAAGATAGTGTTTAGTGAAGTGAGATAGTGTTTAGTGAAGTAAGATAATGTTTAGTGAAGTGACATAGTATTTAGTGAAGTAAGATACTGTTTAGTGAGGTGACACAGTGTTTGGAGAAGTGAGATAGTGTTTAGTAAAGTAAGATAGTGTTTAGTGAAGTGAGATAGTGTTTAGTGAAATAAGGTAGTGATTAGTGAATTATGATAGTATTAGTGAAGTAAGATAGTATTAGTGAAGTAAGATAGTGTTTTGAAAAATAAGATGCTGTTTAATGAAGTGATATAGTGTTTAGTGAAGTAAGATAGTGTTTGTGAAGTTAGATAGTGTTTAGTAAAGTAAGATAGTGTTTAGGGAAGTTATATAGTGTTTAGTGAAGTAAGATAGTGTTTAGTGAAGTGAGATAGTGTTTAGTAAAGTAAGATAGTGTTTAGAGAAGTATGAAAGTGTTTACTGAAGTAAGATAGTGTTTAGTGAAGTAAGATAGTGTGTAGTGAAGTAAGATAGTGTTTAATGAAGTATGATAGCGTTTAGTGAAGTAAGTGTTAATTGAAGTATCCTCACTATCTCAACTCATTATTCATTATTTCCCATATTGAGGGTGAGGAAGATCTGCCTTTCTCGCCCGTGACATGACACTATTGAAAAATAAAAAGATATGCAGCGAGTAAGATAACCAAGTCTCTTTCTAGTGTCTATGTAGTCCCTGTAGCCTCTATGTGGCCTCTATCTAGTCTCCATCAACTCTCTTTAGCCTCCATCTACCCTCTCTAGCCTGCCTCTAGTGTCTGCTAGAAACTTCGTAAGTGTTTAATTCCAGCAGCAGGAGTGGTCTAAAATTGCCTAAAAGCCTTGTAAATTTGTGATGGTAGAGGATGACAGCCTCGGAATTTACATAATTTACAAGGAGATGTAGGAGGTAGAGAGAAGGAAGGAGGCCAGGAAAAGGAGAAGGAGAAAGATGAGGAGAAGAATGAGGAGGAGAACGTGGAGAAGGGAAAGGATGAGGAAGAGAATGTATAGGAGGAAAAAGAGGAAGAGAAGGAGAAGAGGACAGGAGAAAAAGCATAGGCGAAGAGGAAGAGAAGAAGGAATAGGAGTAGAGGAGGAGGAGGAGGAGAATGTGTACAGGGAGGGGGAAGACGGGGAAGAGGAAGGAAAAGAAGAGAATCTTAAGGAAGAGATGAGAGAGGGGATAGGGGAAATAATGCAAAATTAAATGAATATTAGAAATAGGAGATGAAGCGGATGGGAAGGAGGCAGAAGAAGTAGAAATGAAGTTTAAAAACAAGTGGAAGAAGAGCAAATCATAGAAGGAAACATTATATATATATATATATATATATATATATATATATATTTTATATATATATATATATATATATATATATATATATATATATATATATATACATATATATATACATATATAGGGAATACCACCTCTAGAACTGGAATGGGGTCCCTCATGTCGTGCCGAATAGTTAAGACTGGTCAATTAGCAAGAACTCAATTAAAATTAAGTCCTTTCTAAGATTTTCTCTTATACGTTTTGAGATATATATTTTGCATTAATATTAATGTAAAAATAATAATTTTGCACCAAAAGATCTTTAGAAAACTTACCTAATATTTTTATAATAAGCGCAATTTAAAATAGCCTAACTCATATATATATATATATATATATATATATATATATATATATATATATATATATATATATATATATATATATATATATATATATATCATGCCGATTAGGTAAAACTTGCGATTTTGGCTTAAATAGCAACGCTCTTCTTGCCATATAAGACAAGCGAAAATTTGTGTATGCAATACTTTCGCCAAAATCATTCTGAACCTAACGAAAAAAATATATTTCATTGTGTTTGTTTACTATTAAATTATTGTAAACGTATCTAAAATATATTTAGTTTGGTTAGGCTAAATTAAATTGCGCTTGTTATAATAAGGTTAGGTAGGTTTTCAAAGTTTCTCTTGGTACAAAATTATAAATTTTTACATTAACATAAATGAAAAAAATATATCTTTAAACGTATAAGAGAATTTTTTAGAAAGGACTTAATTTTAAATGAGTTATTGCTAATTGACCAGTTTTACCTAATCGGCACGACATATATATATATATATATATATATATATATATATATATATATATATATATATATGTGTGTGTGTGTGTGTGTGTGTGTGTGTGTGTGTATGTGTTTGTGTGTGTATATATATATTATTGTAACCACGAACGAGTGGAATTGATCAATCACAACACTACGACTAGCTAAGGACTCGAACCTATGCTGCTTTGGCCCGCCTCATGGTGAGCGAAAACACATGACGCTCTAACCCACATGACCTCGCAATCCTACAAGAATGACGCACCCTGTCAAGCTAGATGTTTTACTACCATATGTCCTCGGATGACGGTAAAACACCTACCTTGGCTGGGTGCGTCATTCTTGTAGGATTGAGTGGTCCTGTGAGTTAGAGCGTCAAGTGTATTCGCTCACCATGAGGCGGGCCAAAGCAGCATAGCTTCGAGTCCTTGGCTAGTCGCAGTGTTGTTATTGGTTGGTAGATGAATTTGGAATGATATGTAAAAGAAGAAAATTGAAAGTGAGTATAGGAAAGAGTAAAGTGATGAGGATAACAAAAAGATTAGGTGAATGTATTCAGATATTTGGGAGTGGACATGTCAGCAGATGGGTCTATGAAGGATGAGGTGAATCATAGAATTAATGAGGGGAAAAGGGTGAGTGGTGCACTTCGGAGTCTGTGGAGACAAAGAACATTGTCCATGGAAGTAAAGAGGGGAATGTATGAGAGTAAAGTTATACCAACACTCTTATATGGGTGTGAAGTATGGGTGATGAATGTTGCAAGGAGGAGAAGGCTGGAGGCAGTGGAGATGTCATGTCTATGGTCAATGTGTGGTGTGAATATAATGCAGAGATTTCGGAGTTTGGAAATTAGGAGGAGGTGCGGGATTACCAAAACTATTATCCAGAGGGCTGAGGAGGGGTTGTTGAGGTGGTTCGGACATGTAGAGAGAATGGAACGAAACAGAATGACTTCGAGAGTGTATAAATCTGTAGTGGAGGGAAGGCGGGGTAGGGGTCGGCCTAGGAAAGGTTGGAGGGAGGGTTTTGTGTGCGAGGGGCTTGGATTTCCAGCAAGCATGAGTGAGCGTATTTGATAGGAGTGAATGGAGACAAATGGTTTTTAATACTTGACGTGCTGTTGGAGTGTGAGCAAAGTAACATTTATGAAGGGATTCAGGGAAACCGGCAGGCCGGACTTTAATCCTGGAGATGGGAAGTACAGTGTCTGCACCCTGAAGGAGGGGTGTTAATGTTGCAGTTTTATAACTAGTGTAAAGCAACCCTCTGGCAAGACAGTGATGGAGTGAATGATGATGAAAGTTTTTCTTTTTCGGGCCACCCTGCCTTGGTGGTAATCGGCTGATGTGTTAATAATATATATATATATATATATATATATATATATATATATATATATATATATATATATATATATATATATATATATATATATATATGCAAAAAAATCACAGTAAACAGGTGATATCAAAATATGCAAGACAGCCACTATGAAACATAAATATAGCATTAGAACTGGACAAGATTCAAATGCTCTATTTATTCATGTGAGAGATTTTAACCATCCAATTGATTTTCAAAATGCTCAGAAAGTTGTATCAAGCAAGTCCATGGTTGAGAGGAATATAATAGAATCATGTTTCATTACAAGCAGTTTTGAAAATAATATGAATATTTATTTTGGTTTATATAAATTGGATTCATTTATAATTAATAAAATTTGGGAAGAATTTAATGATAAATTGGACTAATCTTAATTCTTGGGAAGAGTTTCAGGTCCTTTCTTATGTTCCTCTTAACAGAGCCGGGCGATGTCACGCTACTGTGAGGTGTTGTCTTTGTTAGTATGATGTGACTGTGAGGTGTAGTCTTGCCCCTTTATAAGCCTTCTTTTTATGTTTTGTTTTATAGTTCCTTGATTATGTGAGTAGTCACGAAAGCGCTTGGAATTCCTCTATTTTTTCATAGTGGTTGTCTTGCATATATATATATATATATATATATATATATATATATATATATATATATATATATATATATATATATATATATATATATATATATATATATATAAGAAAAGATATTTAATAGGTGCGCTGATAAAGCCAGCGCCAACATAATATATTTAATATAAGACTGGATAAACTCTGAAGATTTAAAATCAAGTTAACAAATTTACTCTCTCTCTCTCTCTCTCTCTCTGTCTGTCCCTCTCCCTCACGCCTTATTCCCTCTCTTCCTTCACCAAAAAAGTTTCAATTACAGACCATTAGTTGGGAGTGTGAGGGCTGGGTGAGGGGAGAGAGGAGAGTAAGGTAGAGAGGAGAGGGTGGAGTGGGGGAGGAGAGAGACTGGGGAGAGGGAGGAGTGAGAGGAGAGAGACGCTCGTAAAACACAGTGCCAGTGCCCGACCTTCCCCTCTTAACGCAAACTTTGATTAAAAGTGTCCAGCAAGATTCATGCGAAAAGCTGTTGAAGAAAGGGGAAGGGGAGAAGGTAGGGGAGGAAAGGGAAAAGGTAAGGGAGGAACGGAAGAGGGAAGCGGGGAATTGAAGAGTGTATCGAAGAGGGAGGGAAAGAAGCGGAATTATTTCTCTTTAAATATATATTTATACACACCAGAGTACGAGAAACACAGGTTTCACACCCTACTGGCCATAAAGACCCCACTGGCCATAAAGACCCCACTGGCCTTAAAGACCCCAGTGGAAATAAGGACCCACTGGCCACGAAGACCCCAGTGAAAATAAAGACTCCAATGGTCATAAAAACCCCATAAGAAATAAAATCCTTAGTGGAAATAAAGATCCCGTTGGTCATAAAGACCCCATAGGAAATAAAGATTCCAGTGGAAATAATGACCCCAGTGGAAATAAATATCCCATGTATAAATAAAGACCCCAATGTAAAAAGTAACAAATAAAATCCCATTTGGAAATAAAGGCCCCATTAAAATAAAGACCCCAATGGAAATAAAAGCCTCAGTGGAAATTAAAAACCACAATGGAAATAAAGAGCCAAAAGTAAACAAAGACGCCAATGCATATATAGACAACCATAAAAATATAAAGACACCGGTGGAAATAAAGACCCCAATGTAAATAAAGACCCTACTGTAAACAAACACCCTAATGTAAATATAGACAACTATGGAAATAAAAAAAAGAATTAAAGACTCCAGTGGAAATAAAGACCCCAGTGGAAATAAAGACCCCAGGGGAAATAAAGACCTTAATGTAAATAAAGACAGCTAAGGAAATAAAGAAAATAATTAAAGACTCAAATGGAAACAAAGACGCCAATGAAAATAAGGACCCTAATGGAAATAAAGGCCCTAGAGTAAATAAGGACTCTAATAGAAAAAAAAAGTTCACTTTACTGGGTTATCATATGTAAAAATGTACATAAGAGAAGGAATGAGAACTTAATTCCAGTGGGTTGAGAAACCCTGGGTTCATGCGGAAGTGCATACTCAACTTTCTGAAGGAATTGGGTAACAAGCTTGTCATGGACCTCTGATCTACCAGCTTCCTTTACCAGACACTCAATGTTGCGACCGAGAAAAGAATTGTTTGCACCATCCTAGACACGAAGTCCCACTCCTGGGGATCTGAAGGAAGTGTTTGAAATATAGCTGTATATTACGGTTATTCCTAATAAATCTTTTGATGGCTGATGTAATAATATATATATATATATATATATATATATATATATATATATATATATATATATATATATATATATATATATTACATCGGCCACTTCCCACCAAGGCAGGGTGGGCTGTAAAAGGAAAAACTTTCATCATCATTCACTCCATCACCGTCTTGCTAGAGGCGTGCTTACACTACAGCTATAAAACTGCAACATTAACACCCCTCCTTCAGAGTGCAGACACTGTACTTCCCATATCTAGGACTCAAGTCCGGCCTGCCGGTTTCCCTGGATCCCTTCATAGGCCGAGGGACTGATTATCTCAAACTTCTCCTGATCTTCATGATTCTCCTTTATATGGACTGATGAAGCCACTGTGTGGCGACACGTTTCCTCAATAAAGATACCCAAGTGTTGCATGTGTGTCTAATTTACAACCTTTGTGTATCTGCAGGCATGGGTGCCTCCGTTCCCCGAGTGTCACTAAGTATCTGAGCTCAGCCTCTGAAGCCTTGCCCAAGACTCATCCTTACCGTCTCAAAGACTCTCTTTCAAAGCTTCGTTAACCTTAAAGAGCAAAAAACATCTCTAACAGAACCCGAAAATTGGAAAATTGATTACCAAGTTGTGGGAGCTTCGCAAACTTTTGAAGTTCGTCAACTTGAGAGGTCAAGTTTTAGTCAGATGGAGTCGTCTCATAATTACAGCAAGCTGGCTGAGATTCATTAAGTTTGCATCAACTTTGGTCTGTAAGCGAATTAAGCAAATTAGGATGTAAGGAGTCGCATGACCGTGCGTCCAGTAGTAGAAATATGCAAATATTCTAGAGGCAACTCTTGCATATTTTCTTGCAAATTTATTGCGAATTTTGAATGCTAGCCACAAGGAAAATAATTTTAGATTTTCGTATTTTATTTCTACTCAACCAACAAACTGCAAAAGGCAGCATATTTTCTAGTATATAAATCCTACCTTCTTCTCCATCTCTCTCTTTCTCTCTCTCCCTCCCTCCCTCCCTGCCTGCACCATAAATTTTCATGTAATCTCTCTCTCTCCTTCTCCTATATACCCTTAAACATCCACTCTCCTCTCTTCATGCCATCACTCTTCCTTCCATTTCTCCTCTTCCATCACTCTCTCTCTCCCATCCCGTTTCTCTCGCCCCTCTGCCTCCCTGCCTCTCGCAGTCCTCTGTACCAATCTAGATCAAATTAGCATCCCCCACTTCCATCATTCTGTGTGTCCTCAACTGCACATTCAACATTCTCATTTTTTTAGTACTCCAGTTCCTGCCTTTCCTTTTCTCCAGTGAATGTGTTTTCAATTTTCCTGGCGTCTGTCTGTTTGTATGTTAATATGAAAATATTTGTTCATTTTAAAGATCCGTTTCTGTGTACTCACCTAATTGTACTCACCTAATTGTGGTTGCAGGGGTCAATACTCAGCTCCTGGCCCCGCCTCTTCGCTGTCCGCTACTGGGTCTCTGCTCTCCCTGCTCCATGAGCTTTATCATACCTTGTCTTAAAACTATGTATGGTTCCTGCCTCCACTATATCTTTCTCTAGACTATTCCACTTCCTGACTACTCTATGGCTGAAGAAATGCTTCCTAGCATCCCTTTGATTCATCTGAGTCTTCAGCTTCCAGTTGTGTCCCCTTGTTTCTGTGTTCCCTCTCTGGAACATCCTGTCACTGTCTACCTTGTTGATTCCCCGCAGTATTTTGTATGTCGTTATCATGTCTCCTCTGACCCTTCTTTCCTCCAGTGTTGTTAGTCCTATTTTCTTCAACCTTTCTTCATAGGACAGTCCCCTGAGTTGTGGAACTAACCTTGTCGCAAACCTTTGCACTTTCTCTAGTTTATTTACGTGCTGTGTGTGTGTGTGTGTGTGTGTGTGTGTGGTGTGTGTGTCTGCGTGTGTGTGTGTGTGTGTGTACTCACCTAGTTGTGGTTGCAGGGGTCGAGTCATAGCTCCTGGCCCCGCCTCTTCACTGACCGCTACTGGGTCACGCTCCCTGCTCCATGAGCTTTATCATACCTCTCCTTAAAGCTATGTATGGAACCTGCCTCCACTACATCGCTTCCCAAGCTATTCCACTTCCTGACCACTTTATGACTGAAGAAATACTTCCTAACATCCCTGTGATTCATTTGAGTCTTCAACTTCCAACTGTGCCTCCTTGTTGCTGTGTCCCATCTCTGGAACATTCTGTTGAGAGCGAAACGTTGCCACAATAAAATGTCCCATTAGTTGCATTTGTGTCCTTTTACTTAACATATTGTCGGTAATTCTACCAATATTAATACATTAACTGAAGTGGTGGACCTGACTTAACTCAAGTGGTGGACCTGACTTAACCAATTGGTGGACTTGACTTAACTCAGTGAAGACGTGTCTTGTGTGCTCTCTGTGAATCTGAAGAAGAGCTACTCTACCAGCAGCTGAAGGAAGAACTGAGGGTAGCTAAGCTTGAGATACAGCGACTAACTGAGGAAAACAAGAGGATTCGTAGTAATCCTCCTGTTGAAAATCCTCAAGCCAAGAAAGGAACCTGGACAGTGGCTAGAACGCATGGGACAAAGTTAAGGTTCAAGAGGACGGATGGAGAGATAGAATCAACGAAGATCCAGGAAACTGTTGTGGAAACATCGAACCCATTCTCCGTCCTACCCGATGAATGTGAGTTGACTACTATGATCATCACCACGAACGACACAAAGGAAGGTAAGAACATTGTTCTTGTTGGGGACAGTCAGATTATGTACATGGATAGAGCCTTCTGCTTGAAAGATAGAAGTAGGAGACAGAGGGTTTGCTTTCCTGGGGCTGGGATGGAGGATATTGTTAGCAGTCTGGACGACATCATGAGAGGTAATGGGAGCAATCCTATTATCTGTCTCAGTGCTGGAGGCAACGATGTTGGCAGACGTAGAAGTGAGGACCTGACTAGCAGGTATAGGTCAGCAATAGACAAAATTAGGAAGAAGGGTGGGTACCCTGTCATATGTGGTATTTTGCCAAGGAGAGGAGTTGGAAATGAATGGTTGTCCAGGGCAATTGGTGTCAATTGCTGGCTGGACAAATACTGTAAGGAAAATGCAGTAACATTCATTGACAACTGGGACCTCTTCTATGGCAGAAATGACATGTATGCCAGGGATGGGGTTCACTTATCTAGGTCTGGGGTGGGGGCACTGGCAACTGCAGTGGAGGGAGCTGTTAGGGCTTTAAACTAGAAAAAGTTAGTGGTATGGGTTTTGGGGGAAAAACAATGAAGTCCCAGTGTAGTAATATAATGAATTCTAGGAGAACTAGTAATAGGCAGAATAAGGTGGATATTGGAAAGTCAGTGGCACTAGGTGACAAGGACTGTAATAGGTATAGTGGAAAAACAGAAATGAGCAGGAAGGGTAAATAGAAAGGGGGGTCTTTATATGTATATTACACCAATTGTCGTAGTGCTAGAAATAAGATGGACGAGTTGAGATTAGTTGCCAGTACGGGTAATATTGATGTTTTTGCAATAACTGAGACATGATTTAATATGAAAAATCGGGACATGCCTGCTGAATGTCACATCCAGGATTTTAAATTGTTCCAAGTAGACAGAAGTATCGGGAAGGGGAGTGGGGTGGCACTCTATGTCCGTGATCATTTAAATTGTTGCATAAAAACGGGCATAAAGTCTGAAATAATACATACAGAGTCTGTCTGGATAGAATTTTCAGAGGGGTGTGAAAAATTGATTTTAGGCGTGATATATCGTCCTCCAAACTTAGATAGGGAACAAGGGAGACTACTCTGGGAGGAAATTGTTAAGGCCACAAGGCACGATAACATAGTAATTCTAGGGGACTTTAAATTTAGTCAGATTGATTGGAATTTCTTGACAGGGAATTTAGAATCTAACGACTTTTTAGAAGTAGTTCAGGATTGTTTTTTGAAGCAGTTTGTGACAGAACCTACAAGGAGAAATAACCTACTTGACTTGGTTCTGGCAAACAAGGAATCCCTTGTTAATAATTTAGAAATTACAGAGGAACTCTGCACAAGCGACCACAAGTCAATTACCTTTAGCATTGAATGGATGTATGATAGTAGGGATAATTCAGTAACAGTCCCAGACTTTCGCTTAGCAAATTATAATGGGCTTAGAGAAGACTTATCAACTGTGAACTGGGGTAACGAAGAGAGCTATCAATATGACAGCTTTCTTAAAACTATACAGGCTGCCCAAAGAACATTTATCCCATATAAAGAAATTAGATCAAGTAGAAATGACCCAAAATGGATCACTAATAGGCTCAAATATCTTTTAGGGCAGAAGAAAGGAATTTATAGGCGCATAAAAAGAGGTGAGGGTCATCTTATAAATCAGTATACTGACATTAAGAGGGACATTAAAAAGGGTATAAGAAAAGCTAAAGGGGACTATGAAATTGAAATTGCTAGGGATTCAAAAACAAACCCAAATTTTTTTTCCAGGTTTATAGAACAAAAGTTAGGGATAAGATAGGTCCCCTTAAAAATAACTCTGGGCATCTTATTGACAAGGAGAATGATATGTGCTCTATTTTTAATAATTATTTTCTCTCGGTTTTCAAACAGGAAGACACTAACAATATCCCAGTAATTAATTTTTATAGTGTCCCTGAAGAATATAAATTATATAATATCAGTCACTAGCGAAATAGTTATGAAACAAGTAGACCGTCTGAAACAAAATAAATTGCTTGGTCCTGATGAGCTTTTTGCAAGGGTTCTTAAGGAATGCAAAATGGAACTCTGTGAACCAATATCTAATATTTTTAATTTATCTCTTCAAACAGGTGTAGCGTCTGATATGTGGAAGATGGCTAATGTAATTCCTATTTTTAAAGCCGGGGACAAGTCACTACCGTCAAATTATCGCCCAATAAGCCTGACCTCAATTGTAGGTAAATTACTAGAGTCAATTATAGCTGATAATTATTAGAAGCCATTTAGATAACCATAATTTGATTAATGATACTCAGCATGGATTCACGAGAGGCCGTTCCTGCCTATCTAATTTTTTAACCTTCTTTAGTAAAGCTTTTGAGGCTGTTGATCATGATAAAGAATTCGATATTGTTTATTTAGATTTTAGTACCGCACCAGAGACTGTTAAAGAAAGTGGTAGTTCATGGCATTGGGGAAAAGTGCTGTCATAGGTCGAGTCATGGTTCACCAATAGGAAGCAGAGAGTGTGCATAAATGGGTTAAATCCGAGTGGGGATCTGTAACAAGTGGTGTTCCACAGGGATCAGTCTTAGGCCCGTTGTTGTTTATAATATATACAATGACCTTGATAAGGAATTACTAGTGATATGAGCAAATTCGCCGATGACACGAAGATAGGTAGGATAATTTCTTCAAACGTAGATGTCAGGGAACTTCAGGAGGATTTAGACAAACTCAATTCGTGTTCAGAAAAATGGCAGATGCAGTTCAATGTAGATAAATGCAAGGTTCTGAAGCTCGGGAGTGTCCATAACCCAAGCACTTATAAGCTAAATAACGTAGAACTTAGCCATATAGATTACGAAAAGGACTTGGGGGTTATGGTAAGCAGCAACCTTAAACCAAGACAGCAATGCCTAAGCGTACGTAATAAGGCAAACATACTACTGGGATTTATATCAAGAAGTGTAAGCAACAGAAGTCCAGAGGTTATATTACAGCTTTATACATCGTTAGCAAGGCCTCACATAGATTACGCAGCTCAGTTCTGGTCTCCATATTACAGAATGGATATTAATTCGTTAGAAAACATTCAGCGTAGAATGACTAAATTAATACATAGCATTAGAAATCTTCCGTATGAAGAAAGATTGAAGACCCTAAAATTACATTCACTTGTAAGAGGAAGAATGAGGGAGACATGATCGAGGTATACAAGTGGAAAATGGGTATTAACGAAGGGATATAAATAAAGTCTTGAGAATATCTCTCCAAGAGAGAACTCGCAATAATGGATTCAAATTAGATAAGTTTAGATTTAGAAAGGATATATGAAAGTATTGGTTTGGAAATAGGGTAGTTGATGAGTGGAACAGTCTGCCTAGTAGGGTTATTGAAGCAAGGACCTTGGGTAGTTTCAAATTTAGGTTGGATAAATTCATTTATCTACATTGAACTGCATCTGCCATTTTTCTGACCAGGAATTGAGTTTGTCTAAATCCTCCTGAAATTCCGTGACATCACGTTTGAATCAATTATCCTACCTATCTTCGTGTCATCGGCAAATTTGCTCATATCACTAGTAATTCCACATCAAGGTCACATATTTAACAGTCTCTGGTGCAGTACTCTATAAAAACCTTACTAAAATCTAAATGACCAATATCGAATTCTTTATCGTGATCAACAGCTTCAAAAGCTTTACTGAAGAAGGTCAGAGTTCCATTTTGCATTCCTAAGAACCCATGAAAAAGCTGATCAGGACCCGGCGATTTATTTTGTTTCAGTCGGTCTACTTGTTTTAACCTTCGCTAGTGACTGTGATATTACATAATTTATCTTCTTCAGGCCCTAACATAATTTATCTTCTTCAGGTCCTAACATAATTTATCTTCTTCAGGCTAACATAATTTATCTTCTTCAGGCTAACATAATTTATCTTCTTCAGGCCCTAACATAATTTATCTATTAATACAACTAATATTACTGTTACTGGTGCTAGTACTACTACTATTACTATTACTGCTGCTAGTACTACTACTATTACTGTTACTGCTGCTAGTACTACTACTATTACTGTTACTGCTGCTAGTACTACTACTATTACTGCTGCTGCTGCTATTAATACTGCTATTATTAATATTAATATTTCTTATGTTAATAATACTATTACTATTATTGCTACTACTATTACTACTGCTATTTCAAAATATTACAATTACTACCACTACTACTAATGCCCCACTTCTACTACTTCATTTACTACTACTACTTCTACCTCAGCTGTACTCTTGCCTTAGTTTCATATTCTTTGTATTTTACTACATGTTAGCACTTTAGTACATGTTAGTACATGAGAAACACATTAGTACATGGTAGCAACTTTAGTACATGGTATCACTTTTTAACATTTATGTTGCTGTTAGCGTCACTAGGAACAATATACCATACTGGTGCTTCTGTCTAACCATCAATAGACGTAGGATCGATCCCTCATCACTTTAGGAGCTGAATAACCCGCTTAATTTCGACAAAAAAAAACTTCAAAATATACAAGATATCACAACTATTTTCCAACAGATATGCAAATGGAGCCAATTTTTCGCATTTACATTTTTTTTTTTGCAAAATATGAGATAGGCATCATTTTTTCCAGTTAATGAATATATAATTAATTTTTTATTTCATTCAGTGGCACACACTGCATATGCTACATCATACGATAAATCTTTTCTGTTTCCTGAAGACCTTTATAATAACTTAGCCCACGAAATTTTTGGTCAGAAATTATTTAAACTTGAAGTTTGGGATTTAAAAACTCGCCAGTGAATAATTTATAATTATTAATTGTATTTTTAATCGTTGTCCATATTTACACTTTACAGCAAATTTAGGGCGGAACTTTACAGCTATCAGTCTGACCATTCGTTCTAAATTACTCCCGTGCTGTAATGGCTTTTAAATTAATCTCATTGGTTAATTTAAATTTAAGTGCATCGTTATTGTCATTATTATTA